>JAHWFP010156007.1:62238-81580 GCA_023313725.1 Lithobius niger
CTATAACATTTTTGTTAACTTTTCCTTTAGTTTTGCAGATATTGTTGTACACCCACGTTCTAAGACACAGTGGCTTATACGACTCGCCGTTAGCCTTTTTGACAGAATGGATAGCAGATCGAAATGGGGTGCGAATAATTGGGGTAATTGAACATCGTCAAAGAAATGGGATTCTGGTCATTGGTTTCAATTTCTAATTTTTCGCAGATGTATCGTTTAAGATTTTTCATCACATTTTGAGATTCTAGGCCCGACGGAGAAATCTAACGCTTACACTTGAAATCTTTGTTTGAAATTGGAGAACCTATTCCTTTTAAATCCTCGAAATATATGGAAGGAGACAGGACTAATTTACTCCATTTTTTAAATCCATCGCATTCTCTGTTTTAACTTCTATAGAATTTGATTGCAACAGACTCTAAAGATATCCGTACCAGGTAGAATAAAACATTTTTGAAATTTCTTTATCCTTTTGTTCATATATAAAAAATAATTGTCAAAATGCCGGTCAATAAATTTGGACAGTCTTTGAAACGAATGCAAAGAGACGTGAAAGGAGTTCGGGGTGTAGGATTTATATTAGAACTGAATCATGATTACGACACGCAGAATAAGCGTCTGACTAAAGTCGGAGTTGCCACAGAACACAAAGACACATTTATTCCCAGTTTACCGAATTAGATACCGGCGTAAAAAAACTTAAATCCGATGTAGGATTGATGAAAGATGTGGATAGTCATTTTAACACTTAAAAGAAACGTATTAAGACATCGCACTCCCTACCAATCTAGGGATGCTGTTATGAAAGAATATATCGATGCAAAAGTTATGCCAGATTATAACATGCGGAACAATCGTTTAATTAAAATTGCTCCGGGCATAGAACTCGAAGACGCTGTTACCTATTCTCAAGTAAGCGAGTTAGGAACCAATCTATCTTCTTCAATAGATGACTTGAAGGGAATAGGATTTATATTAGACACAAATCATGATTATGACATGTGGAATAAGCGTCTGACTAAAAACGGCGCTGTTACAGAACCCGAAGATGTTGTAATTTATTCCCAGTTTACCGAATTAGAAATCGACGTTAAAAGACTTAAATCTGACGTAGGATTGAAGAAGGATGCAAATGGACATTTTAACGCTGAAAATAAGCGCATTAAAGACATCGCATCCCCTTCCCAGTCTAGGGATGCTGCTACGAAAGAATATATAGATGCAAAAGTTGTGCCAGATTATGACATGCGGAACAATCGTTTAATTAAACTCACTCCGGGTATAAAACTCGAAGACGCTGTTACCTATTCTCAACTAAGCGAATTAGGAACCAACCTATCTTCTGCAATATATGGTATGAAGGAGTACGTGTCGCAAAAAATCGACCAACAGGTTGTATCTAGAACTGATACAAAACCTAATTTAAACTCTGCTCAGGACTTTGATGCGGGAAATAAACGTTTGACTAAAGTTATTCCTGGCATAGATCCGGAAAATGCTGCAACTTATTCTCAACTAACCGATTTAGAAACGAAGTTGGAAAACCTTAAATCCAATCTATCAACAAATTTCCAAAATATCTTGTATTTATGGGCGAGAGTTTTCAGCGAATAATAAACCCATTAGCAGCACCAAGAACATACCACCACTTGGCCACTATGGGATATGTCCAAAGTATATGTCCAATATTAATCAGTTTTCGGGCGAGTGGGCCTATCCGTAAAGATGATTTTTTAACGTGTATCAATATCTATCCTCGTCAACACATACAAATAACGAACGACTATTATCTGTGCGATGTGGTGATATATACCCCATGGTGGGGGTTACAACTCTTCATAAAAGTTTGACCTTACGATGTGTAAAAAGTGGAAGGGCTTTAAATCTCGAAAAATATAAATATGATAAGGAAATCAATAACCAATATTTTCAACTTTGGCCAAGAAACCATAAGTTAATAGCTGACTCTTTTATTCATTGCTAGATGGATCCAGATTATTCTAGAGGATCGATGCTTTTTTATAAATATTCATACATTTATATAATATCCGAGGTCGACTCTGTACATAGTACAGATGTCCAAGTAGATTTATGCCTAACTGGGAAATACGTAAAGAGGCACATTAAAAAAAACAGTGAAATTTGTCGTAAAAGAGGATCGATTTTTATTGATAATTTTAATTTAAAAAGTCTACCTAAGTCGGAAGACCCCCCTGTTAAATAAGATTTAAACATACATTTCCAATAGCAAATAATTTAAAGAGTCATATCATCTAAAACATCACGTAAATGCAGCTCTTAGAAAAAAAAAAAAAATGTCCGCACCACATTTGATTAAAATTCTGCACTTTTTCATGATTGTATTCAACGGGACCCAAGTACTCGGAGATCGATGCGGGGGGTCCTAAATTACCGAAACCATCGAAATAACAGGGTCTGTCCATAATCATTGAGTAAACCACCCAATGACTCCCGTCTCCATCACGAAAATATTCGAGATTAATGATGCCGCATTCACCGTGAGGTTTAGGTTTTAGCGGCAGACGATCCTTGCTAAAAGTTCCTCTGTATTTAGGAATTTTCAAGACTTTGTCTAATCTATTTAAATCGAGATTCGTTAACGGTTTAGTAAAATCGATCAGACTTTCAATGGTCTTAGAAAGAGTCCTCTGCCAGCTTCACTTTTTTCTTCTTCAAACCCGAACTCTCCATCTTCTTGTTATGTCTGACCATCTCTTCCAACACCTTAGCATCGTTCTGAGCATTCTTAACAGCCATAGCAACACCTGCAGCACTACCTGCTAGACCTCTTACTCCAGCTATATGTGGACCGAGTAATGCTAACAATGGTAAAAACCTACTTCGTTTTTTTCTGATTTTTTTACGATTTACAATCTTGCTTCTTTTCGCATTTTGTATCACCATCTCGCTTTATATATATATATATACATTAATAAATCACTTCGACTTTACCTTTATCCAATTTCAACCACTTTTTCTATCCCCAATCAACAGCACGTGGCACGTCGTGTTAGGTGGAACCACGGCATTAAATTTCAACTTTACTTGTACATCAACTATGGTGAACTGAAGTCTCTCAGACTGCTTGGAACAGTCAAACCACTAGAGGACATGTTTTTTAAACTGCACCGAGTCCCCAATTTCGTTCAAAGCACGTCTAAACTCTTGAGCTATTCTATAGAGGATCGAGTATTCTTCAAGAACGGGTAACGTTAGGAATTTAAAGTCACGTGAGCATATTGAAGGCTGCAGTGTTCGAATACCACAGAATTTTTTGTTTGCGCATCTTTTCTATCCATCTGCAGAGCTAGGATAAGCCAACTAGGCTTTTCAACGGCAGAAGTATGAATACACGCCACGTGAAGCTGGTGCTCTGAGGTAGTTCGCAGCTATCATAATGCCAGTGCCTAAATCCCACGTCCACGTTCATTCCACAATCTATGTAGCTCAAAAGCCTAAGTTTCTGCTGATCAAATGCTGTCACGTGCCATGAAACATTAGTCAGTTCTCTTTGGCAATGGCAGTGGCAGCTGCCCTAAATACGCGTCGTCGTTGCTCGCCCTAGACAATGTTAGCAGGTGCTTGGTCCCGTGCAGAACTTTGTCATAATTTTCAAAAAATCTCATGCAGTGTTTTAGATAAATACAGATGCAAACCTATTTACGCTGCCTTTTGGACTTATATGTTAGACTGCCTGAGCAGCGAATCGAACCCAGGACCTTCGAAACCAAAGGCCAAGGTCCTACCACTGAGCCAGACTGACACGGTCCAAAAGGTAACGTAAATAGGTTTGCATCTGTATTTATTTATTTATTGTGAGCCTTTGGTTCTCCCGTCTTTAATCAGTGTTTTAGAGGTGTAGCGAATGAGAAGCTTCATTTAAGATCCAGTCCCTTCACGATGGTGGAATGCCGCTGACTGAATCCTATGTTATCCGCCAAAGTGGCGGCAGCAAATTCAGCAGCAACTAAAGCCCAACAGTAACCCAGCAACGACCCTTGATCAGTCGACCCATAGGTAAGCAGATCTTTCATGAGAGTGCAGAAACCGGATAATTTAACTCATTCACCAGATTATCCCCAAGTGATATTTAATGCTGGAAAACAGGAACATGGGACCATTACTGACGAGACTCACTTCGGCATTGACAAAATTAGTACCATCCGCTTTCAGTAGCTTGCCCCTAATCAGAAGATAACTATTAGTAGCGTGTAGAAACATATCCTGGTTTTCTATTATGATTCTTATTTCCGAATTAACATTGTTGAGGTTGGTCCCGACTATCTGTTTGTACTCGTGATAACTGTAACTTTTGACCGAAGAATCGTGTTGTAAAGACTCACTTATATTTAGATAATCTTCCATTAGACTCATCTTCTAGCTCTGATCAGAAATTTAATGAACGCTCGGTTTTTCTTGCAATTAGTCTATTATTGTTACCACGGTTAAATTCTGCCCCGTTATTTTTGTTTCTTTCGAACAGTAGCATTCTTTTTTTTATGTATAATTATTTTTTAGAACTCAGGTGAAGTTGAACGGTGAGCGTTTTTCCGTTTAAATTCAATATTTCATTATCTTGAGAAGTTAGCCGAATGCGTATGTTTCTAATCTTATTGGTAGTGACTGGAAGATAAATCAAATTTTGAGGAGTAATTATCATTTTATACCCAAGTGGAACTCCGGGATAGAAGGCATAAATGCAAGGTTGAGTATCCTCATTCACATAAGATGAAGAGATTATATTAGCATGAACAAATATAGTGTTTAAACCCATAATATTAACTGAAGCTTGACCTTGTTGACATCTAGTATAAACACCCCGTTGAATGCCTAATACCGAGCCTAAGCTATTAGTTCAAGGAAACGAAACTCCGTACATGGGGTTATTAATAAATAAATTTGTTTTTAAAGTATTATGATTCGGTTCTATAAGTATAGCACTTTTTTCATGCCTGCTTTTCACTATAACAGATTGAATGAAATTATTCAAAACCGAAATTTCGTAAGCACCCGGAATGACCAGCACTTTAAACCAGGTTGCTCCACGATCTATGGTGTACGAAATTTCGTGATTATCTCCGTGAGCATTGAATATGCTGTAATACGTATTCAATGATACGAGCACCAACTCGTAATCTTTTTTAGGATCTAAATATATTAGCGTTTTCAAGTTGCAGCTTAGTTCCGCACCTACACCAGTTAGTATGATTGAACTCGAATCCATGACTGTCTTTTTTATATATATACTGATTGATGTAAACTTAAAAAAGGTAGTAGAAGGCACTTTTCCACCTTCCTCCAAATTCACGATAACGGGAAGTGTGGTGTCTGGGTATACACTCAGGCACAGATATGCCAGCAGCCTGTTAGTTATGCTTATTGGTCCCTAGGGGACCAATTATTATGCACTGTTGTACTATGTGCATAATAAGTATACTAGTGCATCCTGGGTATTTCAGGTGCACTATGGGTTGCTATACAAAGGTTATAAAGGTAGCTGCCAGGGCCAATTATCCTGGCTGCCTGTTTGTCCAACACTTGACTCACTAGTCATTACTTAGATGTAGCTCCTCTAGGTTAGTCGTTACTTAACCCACACTTGGCATGACCATAGTATCAACTCCCACATACTACAGGAAGAGACGTCATTACCCCCACTTTTCATCACGTGATCTGAAGTGTGGGGCTATATATTACCACATCATTACCCCCACTTTGATCATGTGACTGGAACTGGGGGTAATGATGTGTGTAAATAACCTCAAAACGAAAAAGGTAGTAAAAGACACTTTTCCACCTTTTTACGAGAACTGGAAAAAGGTAGAGAGAGGCACTTTTCCACCTTCCTCCAGATTGATGAAAACCGGAAGTGGCGTAGTACTGAAGTTACGTAATATCGTGTTCCATCCCAAAGGACCTCACCTCACCCCACGGGAACCTAACCCCACTGGAACCTTACCCCACAGGAACCTCACCCCACGGGACCTCACCCCACGCAACCTCACCCCACGGAACCTCACCCCATGGAACCTCACCCCACGGAACCTAACCTCATGGGACCTCACTCCACGGGATGTATGTATGTGACGTAATATCGCACTTTACCACTACTCACAAACCGGCCAAATCAAAGAGGGATGATATTTTTTAACTTTGTGTGTAAATTGTACGTTAATTTGTTTTTCTAAGTAACTTCTTAATGCTTTTATCTATTGAGCTTGCATTTAGGCTAATGAAAAGGACTTGAGACGTTTAAAATGGGTATATTAAAACAAACATTTGTACGAAATTAGAAAAAGGTGTGAAGTTTGTGGGTTTGAATGAGAGCTTTTTAGGTGAGGCAAGCATTTGCCTGCTACCATTCCCTTCAGGCATTCTTTTTATCTAACTTAAAAAGATTCAAGTTCTACCATCTCTTCCAGATTTTTTCGTCAAATTTAAAAAGAATCTAGACATACACTAGTGTGTCGCACCATGTTAGGCAACAATCATCACATCAATTCAATTGTCGAGGTTGTAAACCATTATTGCGCGACGCCATAGCGTTAGTGTCTAATATCCTGAAGCAGAGTTGAGCACATTTCAGGTATTTCGATAAAAATAATAATGCGGTACAAAAGCTTAAATTGTGTTGAAAACGAGAGCAATGACCCACCTGACAAAAATTAACTCGTGTAGGAATGCCAGCAAGGCTCCTTTCAATACAAAATCTGACCCTTATTAAGGTTGCCAAAGTGTTACTAGCTACTAGCTAGCTAGCAAATTCTAGTCCGCTCATCCCCATGTTAATTAACATAGGGTGATTATTCATCGATACCAAGATAATGGGAAGGCTTCCAGCTATGAAATCAGACGAATGGCTGCAGCATGAGACCAACTTCATACCTTTTATGGTTTGGAGCCTAGGGATGTAACGTGGGTAGCGTGGAAAGGCGCAAAGTACGAAAATATTGTTCAAACCATTGTTAGTATTGTCGGCATCGTCTCTCATTGGACGGCCAAAACAAGGCAATGACAACGTGAATACTGACGTACATGTCTAGGCACACACTAATGTTGCACAATAAATCTAAACAACATTGCCAATGAAATTGTATTCACGTCCAATTCACGAAAAATAAACCAACTGTAAAAACAAAACATGTTTTGGTGTGTTGATATCCCTCCTTTGAAGAGCCCCTTTCGGAACTCGCGTCCCCTTTTACCAGTTTTGGTTTTTGCTGTAAACTGAGTTTCAGGTAGCATGTCAAAGTTAAACAATTTAACTTCCCAGGTGATACCAAGCATTTGTCTGCTACCACTCCCGTCTAATAGACAGAATCTAATTCATCTAGATTATCCAAATTAAAGAAAATCTACATTATCGGGCTGCAGTAAGCATTTCTCTGCTACTACAGTCCCTTACACCGTTTTTTCTGACAAATTTAAACAAGCGTTTTTCTTCCATTACTTAATCTCTTTTTGGATCTTTTTACCACATAAAAAACGAATCAGAGTTCTGGGTGGCAGGAAGTATTTTGTCTGCACCCCAACTCTACCTTTTTTTCTTCCCCATATGCAAACAGAATCCAAGGTCAGGGTAGCAGGCTGAGTAAGTTGCTGCTACAACCCCTTCCAGCTTTTTTGTCAAATTTGAACAGAATTTAAGATTCTGGGTGTCAGCAAGCCATTGCCCCCCCCCCCTAACCCCTTAACTCCTCAATTAACCCCTTAATTAGTTTTCAGAGCATTTGTTTCTACTACATTGAAATATTTCGTTGAATATATTCTATTTAGGAGCTAATCTTCACACCAAGAAAATATCACCATTTTAACTACGTTATTTTTGGTAGTCAAATGTAAGGGTTCAGATCAACCATAACCTCCTTGTGTCCGATAAACTTAAAAAAATTGAAAAAAACATGAAAAAATGTGATGTTACAAGCTTTCCAATGATATATATATGACATGACGTGATGCAAGGTAACAGGAGAAAATTGGACACTTTGCAACCTGATTTAATTTTGCCTGCGACTGTACATCTTACATTATCAATGGCGCACTACCAGGAAGTAACCATGTATTGTACGTCATGCTGCCCCATACCATAGCAATGACTAGTCTTTTGTCTGGTAGCGTGCCAATTGGTTATTTTTTTTGGCTAGTACCATCGTATTATTGTACTGAACCATGTTGACGTCACAAACAGTTATCCAATCGAATTTGACAACAGAGAAGACGGCAGTTTTTGTTGAATAAAATTACTCACGCTTAGGTTCAACAATGGCGTCGCTAAACAGCAGAAGACAAGAGCAGTGACTGAGCCGTGCAGTTGCAGTTTTTCAATTTTTTTTTATTTTTGTTATTGTGAGAAATGTGCTATAAAGTGATAAATACAGTGCTCCAGACTTAAATTTTAACATCATCGAAAGTCCAGCAGAGAACTACACAATGCAAGGTAAGAAAAACGCTTCATATTTACTTTGCATTACCAACATTTTCTGCCGGGTGGACGGCCAAATTCATTCCGTGAGGATCGCGCCGGCCTTCCGAGTACATGAGCTGCTCCTACCAGCTCATTACTGGTAAGTAGGCCTAATAAATATGTGCTGTCCATCAGTCAAAACATAGTAGGTATAGAGTTGTTTTGACACATTTTTTTAGCTTACTGTGCGACTTGTAAAGAAAGGAATGACCAAGTTATCTATTTAAATTGTTGAATTTTTAAACAAACCGTTGGAAGTCAAAGATGTTTGTTGTGTGGTGTTGACATTCGCGTGCAGATGACGACAACAATCATTTACGCTCATAATGTGTGTATGCTGCATAAAAAATCGTTACAACTGTTTTTAAAATAATATATTATCTATGCGATGCCCATTTTTTATATCCACATATTTAGGTGCATCCTGTTGGACACTAACATTACCATTAAAAATTCTAAATTAAAACCACGTATCGGCGATGACACAAAGTGTCTTGATGGTAAAAAGTCAATACGTAATTGCCAACTAGGTGAAATGTGTTCCACTAGTTCCCCTATACTGAACTGGATGCTTGATTGGAGGAAGCAGGGTGAGAAATACAATAGGGGAAACTAGTACGGATGACAGAAGGTTAGGTTTTCTCCCTACATTTAACTTCTGCCGAGAGGCGTGGACCATTGCGCAATAACATAACGAAGTCGTGAGATAATGGTTCAGGGGTACGACAAAGTCTTGTTTATTACAAGATGCATCCGGTATTTCCAAGATACAGTTCAAACATTACAATGACGGATACGGTTGAGGAATAAATAGTGAAACGTGATATACTGGGTCGTAACTCAATGCTTGGAATTAAGTTGGAGACGTAGTTGCAACTACTCAGACACCCAATATCGTCGGGAACATATACACTATGTAATTATGCAGATATGGCATGCAATTACATGGCTCAAAGTTCGGTAAGGCACTTTTCCACTAAATATTCATGATTTGTGGATGGATTAACTTACGCAACATTAAATGTTGCATTTTGAAGCCAACATGGCAGCCAGAAACGAAGACCTGATGGGGCTGCGACATGAGGCGTTGCTCAAATTTGGACAGAGCATACATGGGAAGGGTAAAGGGAAAGTGTCTTTTACAACGAAGTATGGGGGAAATTACAATAGCAGTAGCTAACAATGCTAGAATGGTAGGCAGCAGACGGACAACAATCGGTTTGACTGTGTACAACACAGCGACTGTTGGTTGGCTGTGACATACAGTTGACCCATTTTCCACAATTACTTTGACGTTAAATAGCACTCACATCCCCAATTAACAAACCGAGAGTGAGGCAACTAAACAAGGGAAAAGTGTAAATTACTAATTACAACAGCCGTGTAATGGAGACATGACGAGTTTGTGTGAAACCCACAGTGAAATAGCCCGTTGATGCAAGGGGAACGTACAAAATGGTAGACAGAGCGCTGATACCGAATGCACGCCTCCATCAATACATAATACATGAATGCAATGGAAATAGGTTGGAAACGCTAAAAAATAAACCAGAAAATTAAGGATAATTTTTTCCTTATTACTAATATATTAATGGCTTTTGTCGTAGAAAGCCTTGAGTTACAGGGGTTTTTGGATTAAAACAATGTTAAGAAAGGGTTAGGTTATACAAGATAAACACAATACACTTGTAACATACGTTGCATACAATTGGACTATGTTCAATAAGTCCATACGCACTATCAAAATGCAAAATACGGGTAAGAATAACTGGTCTTGTAAGGCAATCTAAAGCTAAGTGGCAGTGGGGGTATAAACCAGAGTTATTAAGCTCTTATGGGTAGCATCCCTTATGTACCACAGCTTTCTAACATAATGTTTTGATCGATCCCCAAATCTATTTTTGCAACCAAGCTTATAACTGACTGACTATCAGTCAATACAGGGATTGGGGTGACTATGCCACCAACGCCTAGTTCAGCTACAAAAGTACTATCCCAGATCAGTTCCCGTACACATTCCGTAAGGGCTATTAATTCTGATTCAGCGCTGCTGAGACACACGACACGCTGTTTCTATGCTTTCCATACCACGAGCGAACCGAGGTAGGTCAACATATACCCAGAAAACCCCTTAGCATCTTTCGTAGTGCACCAAGAAGTATCACTGGAGCCATACAAATGATCAGTATGATTCCATCTAAATAGCAGGCGGAGGCGTGTAGTTCCCGTTAAGTGTTGGGCAACCCTTTTACAGGCAGTCCAGTGTAGTTGGCGAAGGGCATACGAAAATCTCGCCAAGTTAGATAAGGCGAAAGCTATATTTGGCAGGGAACCCTGAGCAATATATTGTAGGGACCCCACCAAAGCTTGGTATTTCGTCACATCACACAAGGGGGAGTCCTCACAGTCATCCAATTTCTGTGAAACAATACAAGGGGTCTTAACTGGTGCACAATTTTCCCATCCATAAGTTCATAAGATTCTATCGATCGATATATTTATCCTGGGATGTAGTAATACCTATTTCCGACACTTCAATCTGACACCCTAAGTATAGAGTATTGGAAGTTTCTAACAACGTAAAATGGGTGTTTATTCGGGTGGTAATGTCCTGTAACAATGCAGATGTACTGACTACCGTCATCAAGTCGTCAACATGACTTGATAGGGCAAAAAAGTCGGTATTGGTGGACAGGTAAAAAACACATGGATCACTTGCAAGTTGTGTAAGGCCAGTAGCTAATACAGAATTACGGAGATGAAGGTACAACATTTTCATGCCGTGGGCATCCTGTATAAAGCATACTTGGTCACCGGGGGGTGTAACGCCACCTGGTGGTGGGAACATATAAGCTTCTACATTTAAATTAGACCGGATATAAGCAGATTTCACATCGCAAGAGGCTATCATATAGTTGCGGGAAGCTGCTAAAGCTATCTACATCTTTAATGATTGAGTTTTAACAACTGGATTCGAAGCGTCATTATAATCACATCCCGCCGCATATTTCTCCCACACGTGACAAGACGGGCCTTATATTTCAAAAGTGAACCATATACATTAAACTTCTTAGCATATACCCATTTAGGCCGTAGTATGTGTTTGCCCAAAGGCTTAGATACGTGTTCCCGCACTTCCAATTCATCAAGCACGGCCAACTCGGCACCCATGGCTTCCTTCCAGTAATTTGCATCGGGTGCAGATACAGCCTGTTTTAAACTGGTGGGGATTGGGTTGGCTGGATTGGTAAAACGACAGGAAACCCACTCGGAATACAGAGTTTCCACACATTCGTATTCAGGATGTATGTCATCATCATTCCGTATTTGGTGGATAGGGAGGATGTCGGACGTTTGGTAAACCCTGGGATTTGACAGGATGTGTCATCCGAACCCGTTGCAATATGCAAATCAACGCACATTGAACATGAATTATCAATACAAGGGTACGGAGGGGCAAATGTGATATATCTTTGCAACGTGACACTTTAGGAGTTGTTGCAGTTAGGTTAGGAGGTTCATTCTGTAACTGTACTGCACGAGTTTCGAACAAATTGGCATTTTCCCTAAAAAATAGAGACAATGGCCATGGCTTTATGCCCTTACGTACATAGACACCCTTCGACCTAACATTGCAATGATAACCCGCTTTCAAAGGGGAAGCTAAAGAAATTAGGTTGGTCCTTGCTGGGGGGGACGCCCATCACATCTTTCAAGGTAATATTACGTAAACAATGTATACCCTGCTGGTTGACACCTGCAATAATAACAGAACCGACAGCATAATCTATCGTGAAAGATTCTTTAGCCGCAAGTTATACTCTAACTTTCTTGCAATTCTTAATATTAACATGTTTATCTACAGTATGTAAAATCGTAGCGGTAGCTGCACTAACTAAACGATATATCTGTCCTAAGCCTAAGCTTGGTGGGGGTATCGAATCCGAATGGTCCGAACACATAAGACCATCACACAGTAACAAGGCGCATATTAATAAATGGGTGGAACGAACCTAGAATATACACTTATAAAATCGTAGATTATACTAACATAATGTAAGGAAAAAATACAAAATTAAAAAAACATATCATAGAGGTCGGGACCAGCACCTCTACAACACCAAATTGTCCCCCCTGTCTACGGATAAATAGACATGTAACAAACACTTTAAGACGTTAAGAATATTGCAAGAATTGCACCACAACTGCAAAAGGTGACATAAATAAACCATTCCAACACCCAACTTACCAGTACACACGACAGGGTGAGGAATCACTTTGGGTCAACACAAAAAAGGATGCACATTTTCGTGGCGAAACACCAAAAAAAAAAAGGCGTAAAAGGGGATGTCAATCATGGAATCTTCTCGTGACGCAGAAGTTCTGAACGCATCGGTGAAGCGACGATTGTAGACACAGTTCATAACGATTGGAAGCAACCTTTTAGCGGACAGTTCGTCTTGCTACAACTTTAGGTTAGGTGTTGTTTTCTTCAGGTCTAGTTGTCACAGGGAACGGTTAGGGTCTAGGGTCAAGCTGTAATCCTGCATACGAGTTATAGATTGTTTGACTACCGTCGTTGATTCGGATTTGTCATACGTAAGTGAATACCCTGAATGTCAACGTTAGTTGGCGTTACCTTTAGAATGCTACCATTCCTGTTGGACACTAACATTACCATTAAAAATGCTAAATTAGAACCACGTATCGGCGGTGAGACGAAGTGTCTTGATGGTAAAAAGTCAATACGTAATTGCCAACTAGGTGAAATGTGTTCCACTAGTTCCCCTATACTGAACTGGAAGCTTGGTTGGAGGAAGCAGGGTGAGAAATACAATAGGGGAAACTAGTACGGATGACAGAAGGTTAGGTTTTCTCCCTACATTTAACTTCTGCCGAGAGGCGTGGACCGTTGCGCAATAATGTAACGAAGTCGTGAGATAACGGTTCAGGGGTACGACAAAGTCTTGTTTATTACAAGATGCATCCGGAATTTACAAGATACAGTTTAAACATTACAATGATGGATACGGTTGAGGAATAAATAGTGAAACGTGATATACTGGGTCGAAAATCGATGCTTGGAATTAAGTTGGGGACATAGTTATAAGTACTCGGACACCCAATATCGTCGGGAACATATACACAATGTAGTTAAGCAGATACGGCATGCAATTACATGGCTCAAAGTTCGGTAAGGTACTTTTCCGCTAAATATTCGTGATTTGTGGATGCATTAACTTAGGCGACATTAAATGTTGCATTTCGAACCCAACATGGTGGCCAGAAAGGAAGGCCTGATGGGGCTGCGACATGATACGTTGCTCAAATTTGGACGGAGCATACAGGGGAAGGGAAAAACGGAAAGTTTCTTTTACAACGAAGTATGGGGGAAATTACAATGGCAGTAGCTAACAATGCTAAAATGGTATGCAGCACACGGACAACAACCAGTTTGACTGTGTATAATACAGCGACTGTTGGTTGGCTGTGACAAACAGTTGACCCATTTGCAACAATTACCTTGACGTTAAATAGCACCCACATCCCCAATTAACAAACCGGTAGTGAGGCAACTCAATAACTGGGGAAAAGTGTAAATTACAAATTGCAACAGGCCCACACATCCCACCCTTCCTCCCCCAGAAAATTAAGTAGCAAAATATTAATAAATAAATAAATATTTTCATTCATTTGAAACTAATTCACAAACTCATAAATGCTAAAAAAGCGTAAGCACGGAAGCCATCCAGTGCACTGCAGGGAAACAAAAGACACACTGTTAGCTGCAAGGAGTAAGGCTGAGAAAGCCTGGTCGTCAAGAGGTTAAAGGTTAATTGTCAAGTTTGAACATAATCCATTAATCCGGGTGGATGCATGCATTTGTATGCTATCAATCCACTTCCACCCCATTGCTTCATCCAATCAGAGTAAAAATTGTCACCCAGGGTGGTCTGCATCAGCCATTTAGTGCAAAAATTCCTACTGTGGGTGACAATCTGCTGCCACCACCCACAACAAACAGAGTACAAGGTTGCAAGGTTGCAATGCAGCCTTTTTTAGCAAGCACGCCACCATAGCTGCAACACAGGAGCAGCCAGAGAAAAGGGGATACACTCTCCCTCCAAAATTACTTAGTCTCGATTCCTCATCCCCACAGATGCACAAATTATGGACTGAATTGTTATCAACTGAAAATTGCTGATGTACTATCCTGCATTACTATTCAGATAATTTAGTTTTAATTCATTATTTCTGCCTACAGTGATTAATAATTAGAACTTGACCTGCCCACCTCATAGAATAGACCAAAGTACATAACTGATAAGACTTGCGTAACGTTACATGGCTGGTCCTGGCTTCAGCAAGAACTCCACAATGTCATAAAAGTGCTGTTTATGATATTGTGGAGTTCTTGCTAAAGCCAGGATCAAGCATGTAATGTATCTGTCTAAACCACAAAGTAATCATTTTGGTGAAAAGACTGCAGTCATGAACTACATGTATAAATAATCGAAGTGTTCCATTTTGTTGCAATTTTCGGCTTTTAAATGTGCACTAACAGGAAAGAATCAAGGCTCGAGATGGGAACATACATTGTATGGGGCCACAACCACTCAAATTTAAACTGAATTTTATTTTGAAATTATTAACGTTCTTTAAATAACGCAATTCATGTTTGAATTCTTTTGCCTGTTATAGAGTATTTTAAATCTGCCACTGTTAATACGATGGCCAAAAGTGCTTCATTTAAAAAAACCTTAAGCACGAAATGCTGATAATCAGTTAATCCTGTTCTGCAGGTACACGTTTCAGTAATAAATTCAGCTCTTCAGTACGAAAAAATACTCAAATCCAAGACGTATTACAGAACAAACATCACCTTCGAATATGGGAATGAGGGCCTACTGTCTTCACGCTGTCAATTTTTTGTTGATGAAGTTCGCCTCGATGTTGGCCCAGTATTCATGAATGTGCTTAACTCGACCTTGACTCGATCTTTTTAAGGTCGAGTCAAGGACGAGTTAAGCACATTCATGCATACTGGGCTAATTTCGAAGAACTTCATCAACAACAAACTGACAGTGTGAAGACAGTAGGCCCTCATTCCCATATTCGAAGTTAAGTGTTTGTTCTGTAATATATCTTGAATTTGAGTATTTTTTCCTGTTTTTAAGTATTTTTCCTGACCCATTTTCTCTTTCATGGGCAACGAGAGGCTGTTGCATTCCATGCATTCCTTGTGTTAAGCCTAAATATCTTGGCTCAACCAGGCAGCTTTTCCTTCCAATGGGATGGAGACTAATGGCTACGGTATGGCTTAGAGGGGAACAATTCGCCCAGAAAGGCGACTGATAACGCTTTCTGACTTGACAATGGAAATTTTATGTGACACAAGATGGCGTGCACTAACTGTATTTATAGATCAGTTATACAATGTTATCCCAAACTGCACCTAAAAAGAACCCATCGTTTGGTGAAGGTTCATATTTATTTTTTTAAATGCACCAGAAGGCCAGTCATAGGAAAATTAATTGGTTTAAAAAGTGTTGTCTGTGTAGCCCAACATTTCATTTCTTGAGGTGACCAAATTAGTTCTTTGTATTCCTTGAACAAACACAGTGTTTGTTTTTTGTTGTTGTTTTAGGTGACCAAGAAAGTCATAGAGGTTTGAAAATTAAATTTCAGTGTAATTTTATGAACTTGTGGGTCCTTCATTGTCTCCAGGAACAACCTTTTTCTGTTTAGTTGGTCCCATTATATTGGGTGATTAAAAGAACTAGTCTCCCATTACAGTTAAAATGTTAATGCAGGATTTTTTAGAGTGTATAAAAAAGTATTATGGATCAATGAAGAAACTATTACTTGTGCAGATTTAAAGAAATACAATGGCTAATAAAGGAATGCCAACATGATGTCGAGTCAATAAACAAATAAATATGTCCAATGTAGGAATGATAACATTCAATGAAGCATTAAAATACGTTATGCAATAAAAGATTGATATGTTAGTAGAGCATATCAGTAAATTCTTAGGTCCACTTTTTGAGAAATAGTTTAGGATATAGTTTAAAGCCAGATGAGGGAAATCTTCAGTGTTGGTGGTGAGATTGCCGTACTTCATTTGCCCAATAAAATTTGTGCCCAAGAGTGCAAACTATTATTCATGGAGAAGTAAAATTATTTCCATGCTCAAGGCAGGAATTAAAATTTTAATAGGCATCTAAAAAGTTACATTGGCTTCTGGCTGGTAAAGTATTTCAAGAAAGTAAGTGGGTTAATGATTGGCAGTTGTTAAATATAAAAATATAAAATATAAAAAAAATTAAATATTTCATGGACTCAATGAATCGGTAACAAATAATTATGAATAATTTAAAGAAATTATTTTTGCCTAATGAGTAGAGCATGCACTTTGGATAAATAGACTAATTAAAACAATATATTGGAGCACTCGCCCATTGAATGCTTGATCGCGAATACTGAGAAGTACTGTGTTGCCATGAAGTTGCAAGCCCAATTTCCAGACATCAACAGTTACTAAATCAGATTACCAAAACAGGGTACTAACATTATAATTATGTGGATATCTTTTGGCAGGACAAGCAACGTTACAGTTCACTGAATCAAGTATTCGGTAGTAGCTGGTATGGCCCAGAAAGAAGAGCCATTCAAATTAGAGTGTATTTGTGGCTGATGATCTTCAGAGCACGGAATATGGTTAACTGTTCCGATTACTGGTAGCATTACTTATTTGTTACTCACTCTTCTCTACACAGGCTGGCTAATTTGAATTAAGATGAAAATGGTAATTTTTACTTACAACTTTCCAAGGCTTGGAATTTTTGTGGACATATAGTGATGCCTTACTGTCAGAAGTTGCGAGAGCATAAGGTGTCATAATTCTGCCATCATTCTGAAATAGATTGTTCATATTAGATTGGTTTCTTTTTAACTACAGCAAAAGTAAAATCTTCTTGAGGTTTTGACTGAAATAAAGCAAATTGTTCGATTCCAAAAAGATTAAACCCTGAATTTCCATGATTGTTGGTGGAAATATACTTAGACCAATTGCTGTGATAATCTTATAACCAACAGTGGAAATATCCAGTTGAGGTCTAAACTAGCTGCGGATTAGGTTAGCCCTGGAGCTAACTAAACCTAGACCTGGGAGTTAGTAGACTGGAGAAAAAAGTTTGTGATATCCATATTGGACTAAGTTGGGGTTTTGTTAGCTCTTTACTCCTTAGCCCTCGACCTTCAGGTTAAATTAGCCCTAGATGTATTTGGGGATTTCAACATCGTGCTAAGTTAAGATTTTGTTAGCCTTCACTCTAATTGGTTGATCTCTTCTTTTGACGTCATAGGCACTACTGATCCGATAAAATCCATATAAAATTGATATACAGTGTATACTCACGGTATATACTTTACAGTGTACACTTACAGTGTATACTTTAAGTAAAGCCCAATTCAGCGTTTAAAACATGATAAATAATTGAGCAAATAGAGCCATTAAGTGCATGTCAGTAAAACTCAAGCTTCGTCCTATAGATCAGGGCTGCTATCAAATAAAAAAAGTTTAAAACCTAGTCAAGACACCAAACAAGTAAATCTACATAATGCAGTTAAAGAAGTAATTTCTATAATGCCTTTAATGTATCGGATTATAAGAAAGTATTCAGTTGTGGCTTGCATATATAAAGGGCGTTAGAGAACCCCTTCGTAAGAAATTACTTTGTAATAAAAGTTGCCTTGTTAGCAAAGATAGCACTTCAAAGCCGACTTCAACTTCCTCCCCCATCCAACCCCACGCATCACCCAGAACCAGTACTTCAAGATTTGAACTAGATATACTAAAGACAATATGTGTAGCATACCCTGCCACCAGCCTGGGTGTCCAGCAACCTATGGACGTTAAAGTAAATGAGATTTCCAAGCGCCTGAAGGTCACATTTAATCAAATTTTAAATTTAAAAAGTAATAAAAGTCAGAAAACTCACTGGCTTGAAATTTCCCCAAAATCGAGTAGGCCTATTCCTAAAAGTACAATTTTATTTGAAATGTCAAACACAAAAAAAGTGATTAACTGGGAAACTTTGCATATTCATGTAAAACAACCACCAGTTACAACCACCTCATTCCAAGACCCAATTATCGTCAAGATTACATTAAATTATGCAAACAAGCTAAAATTACCATCTTTCCACTTATCATAATGGAGAGACTCGTTATATAAGCTTCTCTAAGCTGCCCACTTTCATTTGACCTGAAATCCCTGGGGCGAGTTGGTCTTTGGTGACAGCTGCACATTGTAGTGAATATGCTGGCTTTATTAGTTTTTAACATTAGATTTGTACAGTACTCTCCTTACATTTTATGACTGAAAGGGTTTGAATTTTTAAATTTTAGATTTAGTGTCCTGAACTTGTGCTTTATAGAACTGCACGCTATAGATTTAGTTGTTTGTGCTTTGACCAGGTTTTAAATTTTGTTTCACTTCATAACGGTCCCGATCTCGTGGCGGAATGTTGTGATTTATTCATTCACGTTCTTTTAATGGCTTTCTGTACTAAATTACTACGGAAACTGCTTTTATCTTTACTGCATATCGATTTTAATTTTCCTATTACATAAATTGCAGCAATGCGAATTCAAACTTAAATTCAAACTTTTATGTTAACAATGGCTGAAAAATGTAAATCTACATCTAAAGCAGAGAACAGCGGAACAAACACAAACCAAAAATACGTGAACGTTCAAAAAATATGACTGAGTTAGATAAGGACGTTTTACTACAAATAATGAAAGAAGGTGGTTTCAGTGCTATAATTGAAAGTAAGAAACATGATGTGA
>JAHWFP010156007.1:81680-120469 GCA_023313725.1 Lithobius niger
ATGTGAGAATGATTAGAAAAAAGCAGGACTCTTGGGTTAGATTCGCTTACGCATATAATGCGGATTGAAGGGCCAGCAAGCGAACACTACAAGGTTCAAGGTTTCTTTCGTAGTGTTCGTTCCGGTGTTTGGCTTGAAAGGTAATTTTACCTGTTTACTGTAACAGGTAATTTTTCTCCCAATCTCCTCCCGCTCCTCGCCTTTTCTCCCATCCTCTGCCTCCCATTCCCTTCCCCCTTTTGCTACACGTAGTTGAATTTGATTGGGCAATTTAAATAAATACTGTTCCTCCTCTGCCCCTCTCCTTTTGCAACATTTTGTAAATATTGATTCGATCTTCATCCCAAATAACAAAATAAGAATCAATCCTCTTCCCTCCCCTTTTCTCCCATCCTCACCCTCCCCTTCCTGTTTTCCAACCCGTCCCTTCACATCCTTTCCTCTTCTTTGCTACACGTAGTTGAATTTGGATAGGTAGTTGAATTAAAGGTGCGTGTTCACCATTTCGATAGCATTGTCCATATTCTAAACACAGCATCCACATTCCGGATTCTTCGTCATCCAATAGGCTAATTTGGGTCACGTGATCGTGTATTAGTTATGAAAATCGGAACGCTGCTGCGAATAGTGTTGTTCCATTTTTAATCTACAGCTTTGTTTATTTTACTCGAAAATTCTACGGTGCTGCTTCTAGGAGTGGAAAAGGTGAAAAGGCGCCTTTAAATACTAACCCTGGCCGTATGCTTAATGGGAACATAAGCACTGTCTCCCTACCCAATCGCTTTAGTTATTAAAGCATTATAATGGCAAAAGCATGGCTAACATGCACTGCTCAACACACGGTCTTACCCCGTCCACCACCCCGTACCCCCAAAACCTTGGCTTGGCTCAATGACCGATCCGTACCGTGTGAAAAAAAAACCCTTTCCATCGTGTATGACATTATTTTGGACTATTGAGATGACCGCGCACAGCATATTGTTAGTCGAGGGAACAAAGTTCCAATTTCGCCTTTTCAAGGCAACAATGTGCCAATTTCAAAGTTTCACTGACAACAGAAATAACATGCTCGCTCGTTTTCATTTTTTCATTGTATTCTTGTTGCGGAACTTGTCCTTGTCTTGCTGGACGAGTATACAATGTAAGATAAAGGTGAAATTCAATGCTATACGGTAAAGTGGGAGCTATTAACAGAAATCTGAGCTCATGGATCGCATCTTAAATGCGAAAGTTTTAAATGCGAAAGTGACATTTGAAATTTGAAGGAAATTTGCTAGTTATGATTGGCTTTTAGGCACAGCAATCTTCCAGTCAGACGAAAGTCAGTCAATGTGGATAAACAGAAGCACAACGTACAAAAACAACAACGGTTCCCTCCAGTAGGATGTAAATGCGATGCTCCATTGCCCCTTGCCTCAAGGAGAGTCGCGAAATTACCAGGGACAGTAACCCACAACCTGACAATACATTCTCTCATCGGTTCTTGTATTAAAGGAAATCATATAACTAGGGCCATCGTCATTTTCGCTGTCGACATAATGGAGTGGGCTGCACTTTCTGTGCTGTTTGGATGTTTGGCTAAAAAGTAAAAAAGGTCGGCCTTTGAAACTAGTGACATCATTCCACCAGGCAAAGGCGGCCAAGGTAGCTAGCTGCTTAGCTGGAGAGTATCATAAAAACGTTATTGATGAATCTTTCTCTCTGCGAATGTGTACCCCAGACAAGCCAACTAGTGAGGCTGGTAAATTTTATTACGAGGTCTTGGCCCATAGCCGTACACCCCAAAACAACGTTACTCACAACTGTTGTCAACAATCACTCTTTTAACAATCGGATACCTTTAACAATTGGAAACGGCTTCCCCGTCTCGTTGTTGTTTGGATTTTGGCTCTTGTTATTGGTCCATTTTATCAACCTGATGGTTTACCAACCCCATGTCCGATTCCGGATTTTTTTGACAAACCTCGTCCAGACGCCCAGGCTACTGCATGCAAAGTTTGGTTTGGATCGTCCTTGTCGTTTTTGTTAGATCCATGGTCTAAGATTACATTGGAGTGTCTTCATAGCAGAGCTATGCTCCATATATTATATTACAAGCACAGTGTCTTCCTGCAACTCTCCGATATCATGATTATTCTGTGATTTTTAGTTTTTTCATTCATTTTTTTTAACAATATTTTAGTGTTGTAGTACAAACATATTTACCTTTTTGAAGTACAGAAGAAAGGCTGATAAATGACACAAAAACATCAAATAACCATAATGAATCATAATAACCTTTACAGGTATACGATTATGTTTTTGGTTACGAAAACTTTAACCAAATTTTAATAAAAAAATTACTATGATAAAGGCAGTTTAATGATAGAGTATTCCTAAGCTCATTATATCACCTTCATTTACCTATCACGAAAATCCATACTTCAGTGGGCCACAAAAAAGACGAACCACCAAATCCATCTGCAATTCAAGTAAGGGCAACATGCAGTGGAGGGAACACTGTCAACACTGACTCATGCCACGATTCACTGACACCTGATATTTTGGCCATGCCTTCAACTTCTGGTGATCGAGCTGAGCCGAAACCAAACAGCGCCAGTGAAACTTTGACGTCACTGGCCACTGCAAAAGAGTCCATGAAAAAAGGATTGTTTTGCCCGGAAAACGAGCTATTTCACAAAACTTCCGCTTGACTGAAAGGAATTCATCATTTGTACTCGGAAACGTCACATATTGTGGTCGTAAACATGCTACTGCTCTTACAAAACAATGGAATATTTTCCAGCTGTGGTCTGATGTACATTAATTAAGTCACCACCAACACGTTGAAACGTGCCAACCCTCAAAATACGAAGGGCACACAACACAGCCAGTTCAGGCGTTACAGCCATATTTCTGTCCGTTCGGTGTTCCAAATAACGACCGACCAAATTCACCAATTCACGAACAGAATCCTTTCGAAAACCAAATCATTCTTTAAATTCGGAGTCTGAATACTCGTTCATAACGTCATGTCATGGTCTGACTATATGCTGGCGTGGAACTGGGTGGACATTCATTTGTATTACATGATTAATATCTTGTAGGTAGTCAACAATATCAACTACGTCCATGTCTAAAGTTTTTTATTTTTTTTTATTTATAATTTCTTTGAGCCTTACGTCAGCCGAAGCAACTTAATGCTTGTATGGCTGAACCGGCTCAATTTTGAACATTACCAGACTTTTTAGAGAAGAAGAAATATCTGGTAAAGGGAGGTGCCAACCCGGGGATTCGATCCGGGAAACCTCCGATCATCGTAGGGGCCGAAAGATTGTCCAGAATTTGCCAGAATAGTTCCCATAGCCGCTGAAGGAGCATGGTAGCCTCTCACGCTACCCTGGCCGGCAGTCCTGGCGGGGACTTTGCCAAGGTCCCCTTTCCAGGGGTTCGACCATATCCGCAAACCTCCAGCAACCAGGCTGAGCTCTCTCACAACTCAGCCACGATGACCACCTTGGAAACCTGTGAAAGTAAGTTCACCAACCTTGGAAACCTTGTTTTGATTGAGAAAACCATAAAATCAGGAACACAACTAGTATGTATTTTCGAATCTCCTTCGTCAACTCACCAAGCCATGGCTATATTTTCAAATAAGCCAGAAAACCCTCAACGTAATCTATGGTCAGTTTGACACTAAATTTACTGCCTAATCCCCAGGTTAAAATGTTGTTAAGTTCAGGAACAACGCTAATACTAGATGGATATCACCGCTTTTTACAACTCGGGGCTAACTGCTCAGTGCTAAGTTAGTCCTTGACGTTCAGGCTAAATATTGCTTAGCCCTCAACTTATTTCGTGATGGATATCACCATTTTTCCTTGTTACAGAGTTCAGTCAAAAGGTTAATGTTGACCCTCAACTGGATATCCCTACCGTAAAACCTTGCAAGTTTTTTAGAGCTATTATAATCTTTTTAACGTGCTGCAGCTAACTTAACTAATCTTCCTCAATTTCAATTTATTTTAATACCAGGTATCGACCCTCAGTCATGCACCTGGACACATACTATACAACAATAATTAATTACAACTACAAAACTACTTATTCAAACAACTGACGCACAACTCCCATAGAACCAACCTTAAGCAGACACTACTACTGTCTCTGCAAACTGTTAGAGACGGCATAGATGAGTCGTGCAATGTGCAACTAATCTTTCTCTTTCTTCTTACAAGAATGGACGTCAATAATGCATGCTATGAGGAGATGAAGCCATGTGTCAACAATGCTTTAAACAGTCGAGCTTAAACAATGTTTTATTTTTAAAAGCAACTAAATTTATTATAGTTATTATAACTGGTATTTCAACCATTCAGAGATTACGTCACTCTTTTAAATAAACTATATAAATTGAGAAAAACTATTTAGAAGACTCCTTACTCGTTTCAGTAACAAGCGAAAGTGATTTTTATGTGCCTCCAGCAACGAAAACAATTTCAGTAGTTTAAACCCTCTGAAATATTTAAAGTACGAGCAAGTTCGCATTCACGGTTGGTATTTCAGGACCACAAATGTAGTAATTCCTTCGCCTAAAATGAACTCAGGCTACTTTTCTTACGTGAGATTTTCTGAAACCCTGATAGTTGTCACTGTCCTCACTAACTTTTATGCCACCCCTGTAATTTATCGATGATGCTCACGATGTTTCTATTAATGTATTTTTAAATACATGGATTCAATAACGATTGTAAAAAAATGAGAAGTACTTAACCAAAACTCTCATTGTACAACTGGTTTGGCTGGAATAATGGTGCTGGATTGTTGTAAATTCTATTGTTTTAGTTTGAATATTTGATTCTCCTTTCTCCCAATAACACTCAATAAATAACATATCTTGGTTGCTTTTGAGTGGCAATGGAGTAAGAGACAGCTGCTTGAGGTTTGAACCTTTGGAAAATTAGTAAAAAAAAACCCGTCAAAATGGTGTTTTCAAACGTCAAATTCGGTCGACGAGAATGGAAAATATCGTCTATTTGGTTTTTTACCGACCTATCTGGATTTTATCAACCAATCCCGATTTCTACCGATATTGCAAATGTCGGTAAGGAAATACTTGAGGCATTCTGAATCGGTTATCGGGATTGGCCCAGCCTTACAGAATATGCTTTTAATTGCTTACAGTTACAGACACATGTCTGGTAGTGAGACCGGATTAAAACAATTTATTCAGGGACCTTGACCCGAATCACTTCCCCCAAATTACAATGTAGTGACACCGCCTCTTTATCATCAACAATCGATCTTCATTCGGATGCCTTTTAACAATTAGAAACGGCCTCGTTGTCTAGTTGTTGTTTGGATTTAGGGCATCTTGGCTATTAGCCCATTTTGCCACCCCGATGGTTCTTCAACCCCATGTCCGACTCCGAATTTTTTTTATAAAACTTGTCCCGACTATCGTTCTACTGCATGCCAAGTGATGTTTTGATAGTCCTAGTGGTTTTTGCGTGATGCGTGGTCTAAGATTACATTTATGTGTGATCATAGCAGAGCTTCGCTCGGTCGAGTGGAACTTCGCTCCAATAATTAGCATTTATTGCTCTAAAACTAGCAAATCGGCAAGAAAGGGTTCCCTGGAGGACCGCTAATAACTTAGTCCAAATTAGCATTACAGATGTTACACAGTTGACATTACATCATTAAACACAAGGTTAATAAAGAATTGTATCAAGAGTACATCGCCATTTAATGTACCACACTTGTTGGTCCTTCGCACTACTTACATTTTTTATCTGCTTCAGCCATAGATTAATCTCATTTGTCATTTTCCCTTCATACCGTAGAAAAGTCAAAGGAGGTGATCAGTTAAAAGGAGAAAATATCTTCCTCGTATTGCTGCATAAAGTGATGTAGAAGATTCATTTACCCGTGTTGTGGATTTCAAATCCTTCCACCGTGTTAACTGTGTAGAGAGTTTGCTTACATCTGCCAATTGCCAATATCGAGCTGCTGATCTGAACACCCGATTGTTATCTCCAGAAATTAACAATGATTGTAACACATCAGGACTGAAGACTTTGAATTTTAATATCACCTTTTGTTATCAACACTGAAAGATTTGTGTTTGACGTTTTGTGAGCAATCAATTGTAACCCCACGTGTTGGAAGAATGTTGGGCTTGAATTTTTACCTTTAAACTTCACTTCCCTCCTGATAATCCCACTGATCCCACTCCTGCATCAATCGCCATTTGTAGATGCCATTTAGGCCTTTTATTTAGAATGTTTTCCCCAACCCTAACCCTAACTTAAGTTTAACCCAGACTTAATAATGCTTGTGTGAGCTGCATTCCGATTCATATAAGACTATAAAATTTCTATTTATCATCATTTAAATGTAAATTCAATTCAAATTAAATCCAATACAAACCAAACGTTCATCATCCTGAATTCTTTTGTGCCCCAAACCTTGCAATTCAGGCAAGCCCAACAAAACATCCATAATATGAACCATATTTTTATCATAGGTTGAAATTGAACGTTCGGAATTTTTTTATCAAAATTTTCTCCAAACTTTTGCTATCAACCACCTAAAACTCGAACCCATTTTCCCCCATTGTCCCGACAGTCATGTTGTGAGCGGCTTCAGGTAAACTCGGGGCCAGCATCACAACATATTTTGGTGCACGGCCAACATATTTAAAGCGGAGTGGAATTTTTGCCAAAAAACAAGATGGATCAAGAAAACGGTTCCCACTACAAGCAAGCCACAGCCTTAAGTTGAAAGGAAGCATACGTAACTACAAGTGACGTACACGTTTCGTCTGGTTCAATGAAATCAAAGGCAAGTTGAGTGAAGTCCAATTTATCAAAAGCTGACCTGCTGTCGCGATTCTTAGGTTAGTTATTTGCCCAAATAAAGTTTCCAACATTTTAGCCATAATCGCGAGTGCATTAGTTAAGTTACGATAATTTAGTTCACAGCAATTTGCTTAATAACAGTTACGATAGTTACGATAGTTTTATGGTTACGATAGTTTTAGACCTTTGTGACTATAATTTAACAAGTATGCGGTTTGTTCATCATAAATTATTAAATAAGAAAGAAATTGGCTTACCGTCCAAAATGTCTAGTCGAAAGTATCCGACTGGAATGTCGGACCGCGCGTAAGAGATACATTGTTGTAGGAGCGGCCTAGGATGCTAGACTAGATTCAGTAGGGTCGATCCACATAGGAGTTGGCCTTTATTCAGGAAGTTTTGTATCTCGATGGACGTTAACCATGTAGTTAGTTAGTTAAATTCCCCTCGTTAGGGGTGATAATGATGTATTAAGTCTACTCGTTATAAAGTTATTGATTACTCGTGCTGCATGAGCTCGAGAATGTGCATATGTAGCATTGTTGAATTTGTAATGCTAAATTGAAGAAGAAATAAACTTCACTTCATCGGCTGGGTTCAAACCAGCAACATCTCATCAATTTTGCCTCCTGCTTCCCTTCTTGGCCAGGGACACTTTTAGGACTACAATGCGGGCCTACTAGGCGAAGGATTTTTAGGGCTAATTTTGGGCCTCACTAGGACTTTTACTTTTCCATCATGGTGTAAGTGCATGGAGTTTGAGAAGTTGGGCGTAACTAACATGTGATTTTCTTACAGTAGCAATTTCGGTTGGACTTTGGTTGGTGTGAGTATGCCCCCACTGCAAACCTAATTCCTCCTTAGCAACTAAGTAGAGTAAGAGCCGAGGATAACGTAGCCTTGCCGTATTAGTTAGCAAGATAACCGCTACACCTCGTAGGGCAACCTATGTAGAAGGCTGCCTAGTACGTAAGCCCCACCCAAACCCTAACCTAACTTGATTCAGTCTCATAGCTTTCTCACTGCCGTTTCCGGACACCTGCGTCATCATGACGTTGAGACACTCCTTCGTAACGTTCGAATTCAGTCGTCCACTGGATTGGTGATAGCTTCTTCAACTCCCATTGACAGTAGCCAGCTTCAAACAAGTTAAGAAGACTTAAAAAAGTAAAGTTAAAGTCGTTGATCCAGTTGGACGTAAAACAACAAAAGAGAATACAACTCCTAGCATAGACAAAATCTTTTTACCACACGGTCCTTCCTTATTTGAAACTCCTGTAAAAAACAGCTGAAAGTTTTAGGCTACTTGAGAAGACCCTCCCTCCAAGGAGAACTGAAATTGGAAAGAGATGTTCCGGTCAACCTCCAGAAAATAGAAGAGTACCCTTGACGGTGCAAATGTATTCTTCAATGCCAGCCTTGTCAATGCAGGGGGGGAAATCAGCCGTCAAGCCTCAACAGAGACGTTCAACATGTGAGCAGAGTGTTTCGTCAGTGAATACTGAAGGCCGACAGCTCCAATTGGACGAAGCAATAAAATTTCATCAGCAAGCTCGATGCCAGACTTGGGCAGATTAACCAGTTAAGACATTTTAATGCAATGCAAACGGTTCCGGAAAATAGTGATTCTAGATTAGGTAAATTTTCGAATTCAGATTTAAACTTGGGGTTCACACCGCCAATGGTTGATAAAATATTAAGTCGTGAAAAACAACGAATTTTTTAGAATTTGGGTTTTCAGCTTGCGTTAAATATGCAAAAAGCAAATGAAATTGTTAATTCGTACGAAGATTTAGAAAATGAGCCTGACCTAGTTTATCAGGAGGTAATAAAAATAGTTTAAGTAACCGAACTAGAGAAAATAATTTAGGTAACTTGGAAGATGAAAGTTTGCAATATAATGTTAATCCTGCAAGTTTTGTGTCGCCAAGTGTAAATGGTCAGGTTGAGCCATTCGGCTCCGAGCATTTAAGGCTGTTGAAAGAATTGACAGAAAAGGTGGATAAACTAACTTTAAATGAAAAGAGTAAGAATGTTGTTGGTCGAACGTCAGCCTTAGTAAGTGGTGATACCACGCCACAAAGGCAGCATGTTGAGACTAGACCAAAAGAGGTTAAAACAAAAAACGTAAAAACTACAGCAACTTTGACAACACAATTAGCAGAGTTCTTCCCAAATTCGTCTACTGCACGAAAAACCAACCAAATATGCTGATAGCCAACCAAAAAATAGTGACGTAAGATCAGGTTTCAAACTTAACTTTAAACCGTTTGAGTCACCAGTTTATTCTGGAATTTAAAATACAGCTTCAGCCTGCAGTTATGTCAAGGAGTTAAAACGTTTGAAATCAGCGTGCAATTATTCAGATAATGAATTCTTAACTAATTGTGTACCTTACACTCTTAAGAGTGAAGCAAGTGACTGGTTTACTAATAACAGTCCGTTTTCAACTTTTGACAATTTTTGCAGCAGATTTTTGGCATTTTTTCATCCTGAAACCAAAACGCTTGTTAGAAACCTTACATCGAACAAACCAGAGCGACAAAGAAAAGTTTTGCCATATTTTATTCAAGGTGCACAAAAATATTTGAACAGCTGGAAAATTCTTGTTCATTTAAAGCTAAACTTTTCATTCTTAAGCAGAATATTAACTTTAAGTTACGACCATTTGTTGTACACCTAGAATACCATACGTTAGTGGAATTTTTCAACCACTGCAGTGATATGGAATTGTTTACTGAGCAGACACCTAACAATGCCTATGACCAACAGCAAACGGCGACCTTTACGAATAGTGTAAAAATTGTGTGCCAGTGACTCCTGTAGTTTCGGGCGTTCCAACTCCTACCACTTCTACTCATGTGGGAATTCAGGTGCCAAATCCTAAGAGTGCAATAGTGATTGCCATTATACTAAAATTCTTGGTGAGGCCTTTCGACAAAATAAACTAGACATTTATACTATTTTATCAACCTTAAGTAAGCAGCAAACGACAAGTTCTTCTCCAACGAATGCTGCAACCGGGGCCCTTTTCAATGCTTCTGTTAATCCAGTTAGTACAATACCCAAACAAAGAGAACATGTCTCCTGCGGCACGTGCTACAAAACAGGCCATACTGCGAAAGGTGCTGAAAAGCTAATCCAGATTTGAGAGCTGCTTGGTTAACAGCCAATAATGGCACTCAGGTGGATAGTCAACTATCCCAGTGACTACTGGTTTGGACCCAATGGCACCTGAGTACCCAAATGCGTAGAACATACCATTGAGGTTGGAGGCGTTACGACTGAAAAACGTTTAACTTGGTATAAGTCCCAACTGTTGCCTGATGACCCTAAGAAATACCTTTGGGGTCACCTAAAAACAAACCTTTGCGAAAAAAAAACTAATTTCAGCTACCAATAGTTGTGAAAGGGCCAACTGAACCTCAGTCAATTTCTTGTGGTTTTGTGTGTGTGTGTAGAAATCAGTGGTGAAATGGCCGACTGTTTTGATGATGGCTCAACCTTGAATTATGCTGACTTGGAATTAAAATAGGATTTATTACGTTTAGGTCATAAATACCACAAACGAGAGTTCAAAATTCGGTTAGCTGATGGGCACTGGTCAACTTGCCCAGGATTTATTAATATGGAATTTATAGTTAAGAATCGAACTTTGACTCATCCATTTATTTTACTGGCTAATGCAATTCAGACCGTAATTTTAGGGTCCAATTTTCTAACTTATTGTGGTATGGTCCTTAATTATAAGGCCAATTACTGGTATTGGGCACCCTATACTGGTGCTTCTTATTCCTTAAGGCATAACCAATTACGCAAGCTACCACCTTCAATTGGTGTAACCATAGCCCCTTCCGAGGAAAAACTTCATCCTAGCTAGGAGGAGATTCGTAAAAAACTCTTGGGCATTTAAACGTTAAATTCTGAACAACAGGAGGAATTATTTTGCTTAATTGCCTCACACAAGCATGTATTTTCAACTAGAACAGGCTTATTAAATAGCATGGTAAACCTATGCACATAGATACTCGCGGTGCTCCTCCAGTTGCTAGACACCCTTATCCCTTAAGTTGGTAGGACGTAAAAAGAGCCGACGAGCATAACTGCAAACATGCTTGATGCAACCCCGCTATGCCCGGTACAAGGAAGAACGCCAGAAGGATTGTAAATTCAGGGTTTATTCCAGGGCCACGCGATCTGTCCTCTGGAGATATTGTCCAATGGTTCAAGGATGCTCTGATCAGGGCTACTAGCAGAGTGGCACACTTCAGGAAGGGATCTTAGCTGGTCAGGGACTAGCTCCCAGAGTGAGGCTGCAAGGTGCTGCAAGGCCTTAAGTACCTAGAGCTGCAGCCAGTACCTGCCACTGGTGGTGCAAGGTACTTCCTGTACTATATCCTGGTATCCCATGATCCATCTCTGCTAGCAGTTACCCCTAGGGGCAGGCAAGGCCAGAGCCATCCAGACCACTGATCTCCAGGGAGTAGACCATACATCAAAGTACATAGCATTACTGGAGTACATCAATAAAGATACAGAGTATACAGAATAGATAGCATTGAGCCATAGCATCAAGGTAAGGAGGCCCACTAAGGCCCTAGCTTAAAGAGTACGAGGAAGCTGTGGAAACTGTCGTTGCAAAGGTCCCGCCCTTGAAAAGAAGCGCCCTTGCTTCGTTAAGGTAAGTGAAAATTATTTATTAAGCTAAGCTATTTATTCATACAATAATCAAGGTTCTCAGAAATTATTCAAAAATAATACCAAGAAGGTGCGCATTAACAACAAGTTAAAAGTAAGGATGCTATGGGGACGTTTAAGCTTTTTATCTGCTAATAATTCAATTGTTTGACTGTTCCAGCAGGGTGACATTACCTACGCGTATCAGTAACGTTTTTTGTGAGGTCTGGGAAATCTTTGAGCATCAAAATTCAGACATTATTCCCGTAAAAACCCGCTACGCAAACTTAATTACTTGAACATTTTCACGAAAATTATGCAGAAGCAAAAAAGATTTTTCAACATTTAAAATACAATCACAATCAATCAGTGCAAAAACAGTCAAGGAAAAAAACTAAGTGCATGATGCACGAAAATTCACTTGAAAATCGTAACCACTAACCACCAGTTACCATTTTAATCAGCTAAGAAAGATTTTTACTTCAAAACCTTAATTGTCAAAATCGGTTGTCAAATATCAGTAACAAAGCGTGTCAAATGTGACTAATGAGGTAACAATCAGTTAAGTTAAACTCGAAATTAGTTATTAATTATTTGATTCAAGTATTGGTATCTTAAACAATTAACAGCATCAGTTCATTGATTCATCAATTAAAATAACAGATTCAAGAAGCTAGGGAACGGTCACTAAGGGGAAGCGTGAGAATTGCACGTGAATCACTTTATTCGAAAAGTTCGAAGATGGCAGTCGCCGAACCTCATCTGATTAACATGGGAAATTTCCAAGCTGCCTTAATTGACTTGGCGAATGAAATTCCCTAGTGAACTTTGGTTATCTGTATACAACATGTTTTTCTTTCAGTTTACAAGCAGTTTCACGATCCGCATGCGAAATTATTTTAGATCTAGCTACTGCTGGCCGAAAGAAGACCCAGAAGAAACACAGTACTACTTTTAGATTTAAGTTTAAAATTCTTCGGAATCTGCTTCACTAACTGGGTAACGTTAAATTATCTATATGATACACATAACGAGAAATAATATCCGTATTAAGATCTTTAAGCTGATAAGCTACAGGACTAAACTTTTTAACAATCTCGCAATTTCCGATGTAAATTGGTGCCATTTTCTTCATAAAATAGCGGGATTTGTCACTTTTCGGGTGATTTCGTATGTAAACTTTAGTTCCTACTTCAAATTCTTTACCCGTTTTATTATCTGCCTTTGCAGCACGATGTAACTTAGCTGCTTGACGTTTGCGTACTGCTCTCCTTACTATCGCACGCATGCGTGAAGTTAAGTTTAAGATGTGTAATGGGTAATTAACTTCGTTCGTTTGTACTTTACCGACAGGGGCTTCGGGCATTCGTAACTCCCTTCCTGTTGCTAACATACTTGGGGTGAAACCCGTCACCGAATCAGTTGCTGAATTTAATGCTAATTGTAGCTGTTTCAAACGCAAATCTCAATTTCTATGACCCGATTTTTCGTCTTGCACGTAAATTGCGAGCGTTTTTGTTAACTCTTTCATCCATCACTCAGCTAGGCTGGACTTAGGTGAATAGACTGACAGAAATCTAGCTTTGATACGCCATTGCAGGCATAAATTCTTCATTATTTGACCTCTCAAATTATTGGAGCTGTCGGAAAAAATTTCCGCTGGCACGCCATGCCAAGAAAACATTTCATCAATAAGTGCTTTTGGTATAGTTTTAGCTTCAGCGTTTCTTAGGGGAATTAATTAAACCCAATGACTCCACTTATTAAGCACCACTAGGATGTATGTAAAACCATTTGTACTCCGTACTAGCGAGCCTTTCAGGTCAAAAACAATACTCTCCCATGCTTCCTTATCAGTTACTATCATCGTTTTAGCCTTCGTACGAGTCTTTTGCACCTTATGGACCTGACAAACCTTACACGTCCTTACGTAATTTGAAATCAACTTTGAAGCGCTCATCCATGTGTACAAATAAAATACGAGCTTTATCGTCTTGTAAACACCCATGTTAGGACCCGTAAACGTATCGTGTACTAGCTGAATGATTTTCTTTTGCAGCGAACGGGGCACCAAAATTTTCAAATTTGGGGTATCCACAACATCTTTATTTACGTCCACATAAATTATTCCGTCACTCACAATTGACTTTGGTTGGTATTTCAACACAAACCTATGAACTGACAGCGAATCATACCTTATTTCCTTCGCTTCTCCTTCCAAAGCTACCTTTCACGCTAACGTGTATCTGTCTTTTAATGTTTCTGCTCTAATTTGATCAAGTGTAATTTGCTCAACATCTAACTGCTTACACAAACAATCGTTGTTAAATACATAACAATTCTGACCCGTTCGTTCATCCATAGCCGGTATCAAAATTGGATTAGTGGTAGGAGTAAAGTCTCTCTCAGATTCGTATCGTCTAGACAATACATCCGCGATGCGATTCTGTGCACCTGGGATGAAGCAGATCTTAGCGTCCAACTGAGATAACTCCATAAGCCACTTCGCTAAGCGTCCCGTCGGTGAGCTTACCTTGGACAAAACCGAAAGTGCCCAATGGTCGCTGAAAATTGTTATCACACCCCCTTCTATGTATCTACACCACGTACGTACCGCCCAAATAATACTCATCAATTCCTTTTCACTATTAGAAAATCTCTGCTCCCCAACTGTCAAACGTCTAGAGATTATATCTATGGTTTTCTTCTCCTTAGTGAGTGGATCGACCTGATATAAAAACGCTCCAGCCCCAGAGAAGGATGCGTCTGACATAATCATCCATGGCTGATTATAATCAGGCGCTGCTAACAAGGGAGCGTCTACTAACATTTTCTTGATTTTCTGGTAAGCTTGTTCCTGCTTCGCCTCCTAGACAAATTTCGGAGTTTTACCTTTTAGCACCGCAAATAGGGGCGCTGCAATAGCCGAGTAAATTTTTCGCTGTTGGCTTATTTCCAATTTTCCTTTTTAATAGCCGAGTATGACATCACAAATCTACGGAAAAAACCCGCCAAACCGAGAAATTTTCGGAGCTCATTAATGCTTCTGGGGCGTGGCCAATTCTCCAGTATCTCTTTCTTACTAGGATTCAACAAAACCCCCTCACTCGTAACCTCATCACCTAACAGGGTTATTTCTTTCTTTGAAAAGTCTGTCTTTTTTATGTTTATTTTAAATCCTTCATGACCCAAAATCATTAGGGTGTCTTCGATCACCATCAAGTGCAATCGGAATTCTTGTGACATAATCGAGATATCATCAAAATAGCTCTGTACGTTCAGATAATGTAGAGGGGTGAGCATTCGTGAAACTGAGGCACAGAAGAACGCTGGTGCTTGCTTAACTCCAAACATGATTCTGAGAGGAGTAAAATTTCCGAACGGGGTGCAAAAAGATGACACCTCACCTGCTCGTTTCGTCACCCCCACATGCCAGTATGCCTCGGTTAGATCAAAAAGAGTTAGGTACTTGCTCTTAGGGCGCCGCTGCACCATATCATCAATTCTTGGGGTTTGAAAGTTTTGCATCTTGCTTATTTCATTCAATTTATTGTATGCTATTACAAAGCGCGTGGTGTTATTCTTCTTGGGAGTGATAAACGCCGGAAAACACCATGCACTCGTGCTGGGGACGATAACCCCAAGCTCCAGCATCCGATCTACATGCTGACGTAATTGCAACTCTTTAAACTTCGAAACTGGATAGGGCTTCGACGCGATTGGTGGGTGATCGCCAACATCAATATCCATAACTGGGCTTATCAAACCAATTCTCGAACTGAAAACAAATTTATATTTCATTAATACCTTGAACAACTGTGTTTTTTCGTCATCTGATAAAACGTCACTTTCATTTACTTTATTACGAATATCTTGCTCTGTAGCACAAAACTCATCTGGCTCTATGGGTGTAGCAGTTGCCTGGGACTGATGGACCTTGTTCTTACCCGGCTCCCGATTCAGTTTGTAGATTTTCGAAGGTTTATCCTGCCAAAACCAAGTGTTCGACGCGAAATTTGGCTGTAAACCCGTTGACTGCTGAAAATCCACGCCAAGGATTACCGGCTGGATTGTGTTTTCCATCAAGATCAGTGGAAAAGTTACAGTCCGTTGCGCAATCTGAAACGTAGCCAATACGAAAACCGGACACTCAACGAAACTAGTATCGGCAACTCTAACCCGATAAGGACGTAGCGTAAATTCACAACCCATTTTTAATAAGTCATCTTTTAGTGAAATATTTATGTAAGACATTGTACTTCCACTATCGAGTATGGCGTCTGCATATTCTTTACCGAATTTAAGCAAAAAATAAGCACACGGTCCTGGTGTAGGCTCAACAAGATCGCCTAGACAATTTCTGTTAGGAATTGGTCAGTTTTGAAAAGAAGACACGCCATTTCCAGCTTCACTGACTAAAACTGGATGGCTTTCGGGTTTTTTGGCACGAATTCCTGCGTATCAGAATTCAACTCAATTTCATGAAGTTGTGCATTAGTGCTTCTATTCAGAGGATAACCAATAGTAGGATTTACACGACAATTTTGTGTTTCGTGCGACGAATTTTTACACTTCGAGTACCAAATTCCCTGTGCACGATTACCACTACTATTATTACTACTACGACCATGACTGCTAAAAAAAAAGTTCGTCCCTTTCCGCGGTCATTGCTACTATCTGAATTACTGCTATTGCTGCTGTTTTTCCTAACTGCAACCTGATGTTGTTGGTGATGTGACCTATTAGGGCAGAATTTAGAAGTCCACCCGACCGTATTACAAACGTTACAAGTGTACTTAGCATCATATTTTGGCAAGGAACTAGTGTTGTTATTCCTATTACCTCTATCCCGACTTCTACCATTACTAGTGTTACCAATATTTAGATTCCATTTTGGATTAGATTAGCCTGTCTCCTTTGAATCATAGTTTCCAAGAAAAGACCTTGCATTTTAAAATCTATCAAAGAAGTGAATTTTCTTGACATCATAGGCACGTGAAAAGTTGAATTCAGTGTTTCCAAAATAGCCTCAATTTGATCAAAATCACTGATTCTAGTACCTGTGTTTTGTAAAATATCTGTCCATTTATTAAAATCCTTAATGAAACTTTCATTTTCATTTTCTTTATTTTCTTCATTTTCTTGCATTCTCATAGTTCTAACCTTAGCAATTAGGTTATACCCATGTGACTGTACTTCAAACTTAGCCAAAAACAAGGTTTTAAAATTTTCCTAACTAGAAAAAGGTTCATTTGCCAAAAACCAGTCAACAGCATCCCCTGTTAACCATGATGGAACAGTTTGGTGAATAAATAACTTCTCATCAACCTTTCTAACCTTTAAAATTCTTTGTAATTTCATGATAAAAGCTGAGGGGAAAATTTTGTCATTCAACCCATTAAATTCTGCAATTTTCAAAGCTTCCATTTTAGGCAAAGGTATTGACATTTCAACAGCTCTTTGGTAATTATTCTGTGATGAACAGCTAACAACATTCGAACTACTACCAACTAGATCACTGCTAGGTGTCATAACAGGTGAACTGAAAACATTAGTTGTTGAAGTTAATGGTGGCTTAGGTGCCGCACTAGTTGCGCATACCGGTTTAGCACCTCCCCATAAAAAATTAACTACCAGTTTAGCACTCAAATCCAATATGGCAGTCTCAGTAGAATTACTAGCTGAAAAAGATTGGTTAAAATAATTCGGCATTGAAGATACAGTTACCGAAGGTTTGCCAAGCATTTGGAACACAGGATCATTTGGTAAAATAAAACATGTCTGAACTTGTCCAGAAGGGTCCGTCCAAGTTAGGGTTACTGGAATTAGCTGCTGCTGCTGCAAATTAGCAGTAGTTGTTACTGAAGCTACACAAGCAGGAGGAAAAGGAGGTGGAAAAGGCAAATTCACATTTGAAGGCACACCTGGTACAAATGGAACACCTCCTGTAACACTAGTATTACTTGCAACTGGTGAAAATAATTGTCCAACCTTTGGTAAAGTCAATGTAGGGCTCGACACACTAACATTTAGGCTTGCTGATGTAGTATTTAGACTTAAATTAGGTGTCACTTGAACATTAGGGCTAGCTGGAGGAAACTGAGCTGCTAATCTCGATGGAGTAACCCCTAATGGTGATTGCACAACTTGTGGAATAATAGGGGTAGTCATTCTAGCTGCTTGTTCCCTTCTAGTCCTAGGCCTTTTCTCTATTTTATTAGGGTCCCAACTTAAATCCCAAGAGTCAGGGTCTAAATCTGGCTTAGATCTAGTAGACCTTGGCATAAAATCACACAATCCTGAAAGTCTTAGGCCTATAGGCTATGGAAAGTCACTTCAAGGCTAAAATTCAGTAGCCTACACAAATCAAAAGTAATCAGGATAAAGTCCCAGCAAAGGTAAAAGTCAAAAGGCACTAGCCTACATAGGCCCACACAAAACCTTCCAATAAAATAAAAAGCACTGACTGATCCAAACTAATCTCCACAATACTCAATACTCACAATACTCACAACTACTCAGGTTGTCTCTTGGTTACTCACTGAAGGCTGGGGTCCCAGATGAAAATGGAACACTCAAGATGGCTGCCGGCATTCCAAAAAGGCTTCTTGGTGAAAATGGGTCCTTTCCTAGGGGAAAAATGGACGGCCGATGCACCACTTGTGCAACCCCGCTATGCCCGGTACAAGGAAGAACGCCAGAAGGATGGTAAATTCAGGGTTTATTCCAGGGCCACGCGGTATGTCCTCAGGAGATGTTGTCCAATGGTTCAAGGATGCTCTGATCAGGGCTACTAGCAGAGTGGCACACTTCAGGAAGGGATCTTAACTGGTCAGGGACTAGCTCCCAGAGTGAGGCTGCAAGGGGCTGCAAGGCCTTAAGTACCTAGAGCTGCAGCCAGTACCTGCCACTGGTGGTGCAAGGTACTTCCTGTACTATATCCTGGTATCCCATGATCCATCTCTGCTAGCAGCTACCCCTAGGGGCAGGCAAGGCCAGAGCCATCCAGACCACTGATCTCCAGGGAGTAGACCATACATCAAAGTACATAGCATTACTGGAGTACATCAATAAAGATACAGAGTATACAGAATAGATAGCATTGAGCCATAGCATCAAGGTAAGGAGGCCCACTAAGGCCCTAGCTTAAAGAGTACGAGGAAGCTGTGGAAACCGTCGTTGCATTGACCAAGGTATCATAGTTCCAGGCTTCAGTGAGAACTGTGTCCCAGTGTTCCTTGCACCAATAAAAGATGGGAAGACTCGTATGGTTATAGATTATGCCCCTGTGAATGCCTCGGTGACTCGTGATCCATTTCCGCTCCCATTGATTGATGACATCATAGCCAAAAATATCATCAATGTAAATATAAAAGTTCTTTTGATCTAAGGGACGGATATTGGCACATGCCCATGGATGAGAGAGTGGCAAGATTGCCAGTTTCATCACCCATGACTGGCAATTTTTGCTACAGCGCGTGATGTGGGGTCTTAAGAACGGTGGAGCCAATTTCTGCCGAGCAATGGCGCAGGCAGTTGACCCCATACGTCACCTAGGCATAATGAAATACATGGTTGATCTCAGTTGTGCTTCCAGGCTGTGGAAGGAGCACCTAGTGGGCCTTGAGGCTAGCCTTGCAATGATGCAAGACGAGGGCTTATCTGGGAACTTTCCGAAGAGTGAGTTTTGTGTTAAGGAACTCTTGGTACTTGGTTACTTACGATGGTGTCAAACCCAACCCTGGTAAGGTTAAGATTTTACAGTCATTTCCTACTCCCACAAATGTCCATGAAGTGAGGAAGTTCATGGGAATAGAGTCTTGGCTACGGAGTTTTGTCCATAGATTCGGCGAGCGAAGTGCTCCGATCACCGACTTATTCTGTGGTGATAAAAAAGACTTCTGCTGGGACAATCGTCAGGAGGAGGCCTTTCAGGACATTAAAAGTGTCCTGCTAGTTGCCCCTACTCTTGCTCATCCTGACCCAATGTTGCCTTGGACCATTTTTTTGTGATGCGAGTACAAGTGGTGTTGGTTCGATTTTGACCCAAAAGGTGCAGGGTACAGATAACGTCACCATTGACATGGCGTCTAGGAAACTCTCTCAAGCAGAGCAACGTTACCACTGTTCGGACCGTGAGATGCTTGCAGTTAGTTATCTTTAGGATAAAAATTGTCGCCACCTGGATGGGAAAGTTAGTGAAGCGTTTTGTGAAAATATGCCAATCGTGTCAGAAATACAAAGGCCATGGCGTACAGAACGTGGCAAGACTTAAAACCATTCTGTTAAATCACCCTTTCCATTCTACACCTAGACTGAAAAATAAGGACTTCCAATGACAAAACACCCTGCAAAAAAACGAAATATTCTCGTAGTAACAGACCTTTTTTCCCATTTTCTTTTTGCCTTTCCGTGTAAAAAGTTTAATGCCAAAGCAGTTGTAACACTTTTAATAAACCGTGTAGTTCCTATATTTGGCATAGCAAGATCTATAATGTCAGACAATGGAGCTTCTTTTGTAGGAAAAATAACTGCGGATATATACAGAAGATTTGGTATTAACAACGTGTAACAAGTGTATACCATCCGTCAAGTAATTCTCCAGCTGAATTACAATGTAAAAAGCTAGGACGCTTAATTGCGCAATTTTGTAGCGAAAACCCCGGGATTGGGACGAAAAGATACCATTGTTTGTCATGAGTATTAACTTGTCAATTGATAGTACAACTGGTTATAGTCAAGCTTACCTAAATTTTGGTCGTGAAATAAACATTGGTATTGAACCCCCAATTTCTGAGGCTCTACCCCAACCATTACCGCTTTGGGCAACAAATTTGAATGCAAATTTAAGGAAAACAATTGCAAAGGTTCGTATGTTGCGACAATCAGATAGACGTTATGAATACGACAAGCTATATGAAAATGTTTCCAAACCCCTTGAATTTAACGTACTTGATAAGGTTTGAGTTCGTTCACATTTCATTTCAGAAAAGGTTTCCTTTTTCAGTTCAAAATTCCAACCAAAATGGCTTGGGCCATTTGTATTAGTTGAAAAAATATCACCAGTGGTGTACAAGGTTAAAGAACTATCAACAGGTTTAGTTACTGGTCTAAGACCAGTAGTTAATGAAATACCTGGTGAATTTGACTGAAAGGTTACTTTTTTTTTTTACCAGAGAGGATTTTGTCATTAATGTTTGTTTGATCTGTTTCATTGCAAACGTAACTGGGAAAACCATTGTTTGGAATTACCATCACCAACTTTTTGGGACTTGCATAGACTTAACTATGCCAAAAACTAGGATGTTTTCTGATAGGTGAGTTTATTTTGATGAAATGAGTCTTTCATTTTTGGTTTTATTTTGTAATCAGTTCATCATTTTTGTGTTCCATCAAAATTAAATTCCATAATAAAAAACATGGTTCTGGCCAAAAAAGTGAGAACCCCATCCGTTTGAAATCCATGATTTTAGTCCCCAAACTCTTTGAAAAACCCGCCAGAAACTTCCTCACAACATTGCGAGTGGTATCTTTAACTCAAAATAGCACGTCCATCAGACGATCAATCACTGTTTAAAGGGAGAAACTGTTTTGTTGTAAATTTCGCTGCTGGTGGTGAAAAGCACAATGGTGGATCCGACTTAACATATTGTAAATTTTTTTTTTTGAGTTAATTATCTTTGCCTTAAGCGTTAAACCGCGAAACTTAATATTGCACTTTTTTAACTCTTTGCTACCGCAAATGCAAGCCTATTTTGCTCAGAATAATAATTGTTGGCGTTAAATCGCAAATTTTCATATGAAACAGGAAAAAGCGTTTTTGGACTTTTTGGGTGTGATATCACCACTTATAGAATTTCTTAATTTATTGGTAGGCAGCAATTTGCTCTTTCAACAATTGTTGTGGATCAGAAGGACCTGCCATAACAATTAGGAGCTCCCTCTAGGAACGCTTTAGAGACTTACTGGTGCCACTTAGGGATTATTAAAACCTCATTAAAACAACCCTTACTTAAATGAATAACAAATATTTTGTCCAATTATGTTAGGACAATTTTTATTTTTTTTTCCTGGTAGAGTTGAGCCGATTATGACGTCGGGACATACAGCATCTGCTACTTATTCGTATGCTCGGTTGCCACGTTTTTCCTCACGGTAAAGGTTGGCCAAGATTTAGGAGATAGTACCCGTGGCCGAGGGTAGGGCGGAGTCCTGAAGTACCAGTACGGGTACTGGTCAACTCGATTGTTCTGCCCAACCAATAACCAGCATGCTATTGGTTGGAACCTGACCCTCAAGAGCATGCTCTAAAGTGGTTCCTCATAATTTGCTCAAAAACCCCGCTGGTTTTCCGCCTATTAGGGTATCCTGTTTTTTAATTATGCAAACTTCTGTGTAGTTAATAACACGTCCGATTTTTATTGCAGCTATTAACAAAAATTCACTTTTCCCCTTATAACCCGTTAGGGTAGTTAGTTTTCTTTTCGTGTGCCCGACTCTTTCAGATAGACCAAACCTTCTGCCAGCTTCGCTTTTTACTGCGTTACTAAAGGTAAACCAGATAACAATTTAGAAGTCGTCATATAGTGAAGAGTTTGATTTGGTTCGTTTTTGTTGAATTTTATACGTAGATCTTAAATAACTTTGACTAGCGGAGTCCCGCGCTTCGCTGGCTCATTCCGCGTCATCTCGCTACGCTAGAGGAGATTTCTAGCTGGAACACTTATGATACAGACCTTTCACATAAAAAACGATCAAGCAAATTATAAGAGAGTAGTATGCGATATCGGTTATCTCGAGAGAAAAGGTCAATATTTTTTTTACGTCCAAGGAGTCAAGCGAAACATCAAGCAATTTATCAGAAAGGTGCTGTTTCTCATGAAAAACGCTGATTTTTGTTCGCTTCGCTCACTCAATCAGCGTAAACATTTCCGGAAACGTGGCTGTATCAATGTAACCACCAAGAACCACACATCACTTGTAATTTGTGTTAGTATACACTTTATATGGATTTTCTAGTTTTACTTATTTTAAGAATATTGCTCTTTACATCCTGCTCAGTACAGATTTTTCTATTGGCATCTTATCACTTCACTTTCTTATGATCCCTCACTCTGAGAAACATCTGCAGAAAGTCATATGTAATCACCTACGAAGGTTAGAGATGAAAGATCAATTGACAAAGCGAGACCATATTGAAAAGGTCTACTTTACGTGGAAATCTCTCGCTTTGCTCGTTCATTCCACACACCTCCATGCTTCAGAAACACGAATGTTTGACACCGTTTAAAAACCAAATTTATTGTTTTGATTTTTCCCTCGCTTCGCTTGAGGAGCTTTCATGCTGCAACTCTTGTGCTGCTGACAGAAGTTCTACGTCTAAAACGATCAAGTAAATGGTCAGAGTGTAGTACGCGTTTTTCGTAAGCCTTCACTGAATAAACAAATGATAACCATAATTCATTCCAACAGTCTGGCCATCCGAGAGCTACGTGCCCATGGATCCATGCTTCCAGTAATTTCTTGATTCCAGGAGCATCACTAAACCATGTGCTGATTTTTTCGACGCAAACTAATTGTAATTATTGCTCACAGTTCGTCCATCACATTCCTAAGCCCACCTGCATTTCATCTATATCATTCAAAACATACGATTTGTTTGTTTGCACATTTGTATGTCTTCTCCAGAAGTAATCCCCCATGAAAGTGAGAGATGAAAGATTGAGAGAGAGCAAAGCGAGACACACATTGAATTATTTTACGTGGAAATCTCTCGCTCTGCTCGCTCAATCCACGCACCACCGTGCTTCAGACACACAAATGTTTGGCATCGTTTTAAAACCAGGTGTCCATGCATCAAGTCATTGATACAAAACCAATTTTAATACCCATATGTGTTACGTTGCAAAATATGTCGTCCGTTTAGGTTATTTTATGCGTGCAACCTTCTCCAGATCATCTCAGTGTGTAACTAATAACTTCAAGACGATCCCTGATTCATTTAATTTATATGTACTGATTATTCTACTGATTATTTCGATGTACTGATTATTTCGACGGAAACTAATTGCAAATACTGCTCACAGTTCGTTCGTCACATTCCTCAGCATATCTACATTTCACCAACATCATTCCAAACACACGATTTGTTTGTTTGCACGTTTGTACGTCTTCTCCTCCGGAAGTAATCCCCTACGAAGGTGAGAGATGAAAGATTGATAAAGCAAAGCGAAACACACATTTAAAAGGCTTAGTTTACGTGGAAATCGCTCACTTTTCCTTGATGCATCCACACATACACGAATGTTTCACACTTCTAAAACAAGGTCTATGGGTCAAGTTAGTTGATACACAACATTATTTTAATATGTATATGCGGTATGTTGCAAAATACGTCGTCCTTTAAAGTTATTTTTTCGTGCATATTTCTCCAGATCATTTCGCTTCGCTCGAGGAGGTTTTCATGAACAAACTATGACGTCATGAACAAACATGAAGTGGGTAAAAAAAACTTTGACGTTAGTTTTTCAGGGTTTTTCGCGTATTTGAGGGTCGTAATATAAAGTTACAGCGATGAAAAAAGACCTACACTGTGCGCAAAAAAATTATCTTTCGTTTGGTCGTACTCCCATCTTTGTAGGTGCTTTGGTTCCAGAGGAGTAGAGGTACAAACACACACGCACTCACTGGTTATACTCAGGACTAGCAATTAAAAATAACCAAAAAAAAAAAGGTGACTGGCCTATATAATTAAATCGTCTCACACCCTGGAAATGGAGGAAAGAAGTTTGCTTCATTTTTCAGAGGGTTTTATATCCCCTTTTTAGTTTTAGTAGCAGTTGTGAAATAAAAATGTAAAAAAAAAACGTAAAGTTGTGTTGTGGTTTTTTTTATTAGAATTTTAAAACTGTTACAGACAAGTTTAAACAATGAAGTAAGTTTGGGCATGGCGTGTGCTGTCAACATTTCTACTTAAAATATTAATTTCTGACTTGCACCAAAAAAAATCGCGATCAACAATATATTAATTACCGTAAAACGTGATAATAATGATTTCCTACCTCGAAAGAACAGTCATTTCTTATCATATATCAATTGTTGTGACCGTTAAACTTCTTGAAGCACCACTCACGTTTCCGTAATTTGTGTACGGTTTGGCCGACCGGCTGATATCGAGGCTCTGGGACAAACGTGGCAAAATATTAACGGAGAATTTCTTTCGAAGTAGGGAAACTGTCCTATAAAATTTCGTTTGCTGTCAACCACAAGGTATTGTAATTCTAAAACATTGCTTCAGCAACAGTTAAAATACGTTTAGATAGGAAGCTTTTTTAATTTTGGGGGGAAAGTTACACTACACAATCGTTACTCTACTCCGTATTTACCGCTGTGCTGTTAAGCCTATTTTTCCGGGGATCAAAATCGTAATAACTACTTAAAATTGAAAATTACTTCCTTTTGGCCCCTCCATATGGTCTGCATGACAGTGGGATGTTCGAATTTCTTCATCTTTATCCATAAAAATCCAATCCTCCGAATCCATAATAACATAATCCTTGTATGGAAATCTCCACATTTACATGTTTTCAAACTTTCCATCGCGGACGCATTTTCGGGTGCTCCTGTTCTGGAGAATATGGGCGCTTTTCAGGCACACCCGTCTTTAAAGGGTTAATAAACGTGATAACTTGCGTAAATCTAACATATTTCACATCACGGAGTGTTGTTGCATACATTTTCGTAAAATTCGTTACTGCCAAACTCTGAGAATGAACTAACTGCAGAAATTCTGTAGATTTTATCTTCGGCTTGCAGTTTACAACATTGGCAGAAATTCTACAGATTTTATTTTCACCTAGCTGAGATTGAATAGACTGCAGAAATTCTCCAAATTTTATATTCGGTATATTCGGTGAAAGTGAACATCATCTGCAGAAATTCTGCAGATTTTACCTTCAGCTTTATGAGATTGAACAATAACTGCAGAAATTCGGCAGATATTTTATTCACTTGCTGAGAGTGAACAACAAACTGCAGAAATTCTGCAGATTTTTCTTCACTTGTTGAGAACTGCAGAAAATCTGCAGATTTTATCTTCGCTTGCAGAGAGGTAAAGAAGAAACTGCAGATAATCTGCAGATTTTATCTTCAATTGCTGAGAATGAACAACAAAATTCAGAAAATCTGCAGATTTTAGCTTCGATTGCTGAAACTGAACAGCAAACTGCAGAAAATCTGCAGATTTTTCTTCACTTGCTGATAACTGCAGAAAATCTGCAGATTTTATCTTCAATTGCTGAGAGTGAACAACAAAATGCAGAAAATCTGCAGATTTTATCTTCGATTGCTGAAAGTGAACGGCAAACTGCAGAAAATCTACAGATTTTATCTTCACTTTGCTGAGACTGAACATCAGACTGCAGAAATTCTGCAGAATTCTTCAGTTTTTTGCAGACCCTTATATTTTCTGCAGTTTTTCTGCAGAATATTTTTAGCTGGGGTAGTTTAAGAAATTTCGTCTTGGGCTAATTTGGCTCAACCTCCATGCTTGCGGCCCTTTGGGCATTTTTCTAGCCGCCGGCATGTCGGTTTCGCAATGCCAAAATGAATATTTTTTTAAAAACAATTTTGAAAGCAAATTCTGTATTTCGATTTTCAGAAGTTGATTTGCGACACGCTGATCTTTTCAGTCGAAGTACCAATTGCAAGCCTAATGTTATACGGAAATAATTACGGGATAACCCTAGTGACTAAAGATTTAAAAAAAAATTATCATTACAACGTGATAATGTTTACCTGCAACCAGACTAAGTATAACTTACGCTGTTGTCATAATTGGATGCCTTTTTTGGTATAAAAATCTGATTCAGTTGTTTGTCCAAGTTAGCCATGAGTTTGGGTTAATTTTAGTAGAGACTGGTAACCACGGTTATCAAGTGGATGCAGTGCGACATGAGAAAATTGTTAATATTGTTTTGAATAGTTTTGTTTAGGTTAAGTTAGGTTAGGCATGAGTGTATGGCTTCACAGGTACTCAAATAAACAAATAAACCCGGCATCACGAGACTTCTAATTGTTGTAGGTATAACAATAACATCAAATTAACAAATTAAAAACTAACGTTTAACGTAGTTCAGGCAAAATTACTAACTCAATATCAAGACACACGTTAGTGTGTCGCCCGCCAAGATAAAACGATAACAGCCAGATAATATGTATATATGAGCATAGCGACCACTAGACACGTTGTGTCTTTACAGCAAAGGTAGTTTGGCAGTTTTCAGCCATCTGAGGATAAAAATTAAGCGACAGAAAAGGCTGAAACTTGTTTGATCGGGAGACTTTGGTCGCCTGACAACATATAAGACACTGTTAGTGACACAGATTGCCGTTTTCTAGTAGAAAAAACGACGCGAATAACGTTGAAATTTGCCTAATTACTAGTTACTGGCTAACGCTGTTTTTGTTTCACGAAATTAAATTCTTTCATGCAGTGAATGAAGCTGGTTTTTACCTCATTTTATAGGTATTGCTCTGTAGATGTGCCCTTTTCATATGGACCTTTCTAATTGGTCAAGTGGTTCAGGGGGTTAGGGAGCTCCAAACGACCAAATTGATTGTTTTACATTGTTTTAAACATTGTTATTATGCAACAATGCCAAACTGAACATTAAATAAATCCGTGCATTTGTAAGGAGATACTGCACTACTAAGAAACACTGATCATATGAAAACAGGTGATTTATGTGCTCAAAATGTAACGAAAGCCTACAAAAAAAATGGAAATGGACCAGACACCAAATTGGTGTTTCCACTTCATAATTACTAAGAAAGAAATTGGATTTGATCAATTTGGACAAAAAAGGTCTGATATCTACCCCAAAACAAAACTTGTTCAGGATTCCCGTCCAACTTTTCGGCCGTCAGAAGTCATGATTTCAAACACCAAGCTCTTTCACCAAGCTAATCCCACCGACTAAAACTTCAAACGTTAAATGAAATAATTGAAAATTGTGCAGTAAGCAATTTTCATATATTTCATTTAACCTTCGAACTCTTACTCGGTGGGATTAGCTTGCCGAAAGAGCTTGGCGTTTGATATCACGACTTCAGACAGCCGAAAAGCTTGGCGGGAATCCTTAACAAGTTTTGTTTTGGGGTATATTTTTTTAATGATTGGATGGGTTTGATGCGGAAGGAATAAGGGAAACTTCCCCTTATTTGTAACGGATGTGTATATAGTTGTACATAGCTTTCAGTTGGAACTGACATTTAATTTAACAAAATTGCACTGTGTTGGTGTTCAAGATTTAGCTACTTACCACGGACATACTATGAATTTTTTTTGTTCAATTTCATCGCTTGTGATCCTTAACCTCGATGTTTAAGAGACGTTTTCAAAGTCTCAGTTAAACGACTTCAATAAAAAATCTTCATCATTAAAAACTTTCGGTCGCGATATATATATATATATATATATATATATAGAGAGAGAGTTACATAATTATGACGTTTATGAAGAAGTATATGAAGAGGTACATATATACCTACATATATATATACACTCTACATATGTATATATGTAGGTATATATGTACCTCTTCTCCTCTTAAAGTAGGAAGGCTAAAAATATGAGAAAGGTGTCAAAAGACAGGAAATTAACCCTGATTTCGCGTAGGCGTATTTTCGTAGTTCTAGGTAAAATTTTTCCCCTCGAAAAAAGCGAAAAAACCCCTTTCGACCGTTGTTGAAACGAATTTTTCGAAGTTGATTGTTAGCTTCGGAATATCACCTCTTCCTGTTGTGCGGATGGTCCACAATTGTTGCGCCACGTAGGAAGCGCGTAGGAAGCGCGTGATCCAGTAGTGTTGTCGGTAGGATTACGGCTGGCAATGCTAACAGCCGACATTCAACAATGAGGCACGTGCAGCTCGCTGATGGAACGACTGTTGGAGTTACATTTTGGATATTTCAAATACAAACCTTAACCCTTTGAGAACTGCGTTTTTTTTTATATCTCCAAAAAAGTAGGGGTAACCTGGACGGGGCTCGAACTAGCAACCTGAAGGAGCTGTTAAACGTGAGGCACACGCCTCTACCAACTCGGCCACGGCCGTCTCTAGAGTCGGCTTGTTAAGGGAACCTAGTATTGTTGTCATTCCTGCATTGTTGGCCATCTCGCGCGTAGTAAGGACTTCAACCTGTGCTTGTGTTTGGCCCGAGATTTTCTCGGGTTTAGCACTCAAAGGGTTAAATTAAAATGAAAATACGTAAATCTACGAAAATATTAATGCGAAATTAGGCATATTTAAACAAAATATATTGTTAACAGAAAAGGGTGTCAAAAATATTTCAACTTTTGCATTTGTAAACCATCGACATTCGATCAACAGTGTGCTATTAGCTGGTGCTCGACTCAGCAATAGTCCAGCCTAATTGTGGTAAACGCGAATAGTTTCTAGGTACGGTTTCGCCTTGCACGAAATCTTTTATATTAGTCAGAAATTATGGGCGACATGTGGTTAAAGCATCACACGTAGCGGGGAAGGAGATGGGTTTTAAGGAAAAATTCTTAGATTTTGTGAAACAAGGAAACCCATGTAAAGTCTGCAAAATTTATTGGAATAAAAAACCAAGAGCGGCACAAAGGAGTATGCAATACGCATGATAAAATTACCAAGCATGTTTAGTTCAAGCATGCATCAACTCTCGTGCTACAGCGTTGAAACGGCCTTACAGCGCCGATGGAAAAAGCTTCTTCAAGCCAAGGCCGACTGTGAAGAAATCGAGTGTCTCGCCTCCTGGCTCATGCCAAAAAGGGGGTGGCTTTTTCAAGACAAGGCCGACTGGGTCCAAATCGCATGCCTCACCTCCTGGCTCAATGATAGCTCAATCGCGTGCCAGAAAGGGAATGGCTTCAAGCCAAGGCCGACTGGGGAAGAAATCGCGTGTCTCGCCTCCTGGCTCATTGTCAGCTTAGGTGCATGTCAAAAAGGGGATGGATTTTTCAAGCCAAGGCTAACTGGGCTACAAATCGCGTGTCTCATCACCTGGCTCAAGGCCAGTTCATGCATGTGCTAGAAAGACAATGCTTTTAACGAGGCTTTTGTTGTCAGTGGTATTATGGCTAACATTCTGAATAAGAGGCGCATGTAGGTATTGGGTGGCCAGACCGTTGGAGTGATGTATGGTTACCATATCATTCGTTTATGAACTGAAGCGTTAAGAAAAACGCGTCCTACATTCTCATCATTTGTTTGGTTGTTTTAGATGTGGAATGTCTGTCAGCGGCTTAAAAGCTGGAGCATGACAGCTCCTCGAGCGTATTCTTTAACCTAAGGCCAACTAGGGTATAGAAATTGCGTGTCTTGCCTCCTGGCTCCTTGGCAGTTTAGGTGCACTGCAGAAGGGTGATGGTTTTCTAAACGGCGAAGCCGTATTTTGTTTTGAATTGAAGCCTTACGAAAAACGCGCACTGCACTCATTTACTTGATCGTTTTAGATGTGGAATGTCTGTCAGCAGCATAAGAGTTCCAGCATGAAATCTCCTCGAGCGCAGCGAGACGACGTGGAATGAGCGAGCGAAGCGAGCGACTCCGCTAGTCTTAACCATTAAAAACTTACGGTCGGTCGGTTTGTTTGTTTATATATACGTCTTCTCCTCCGGAAGCAGGAAGGCTAGAAATGTGAGAAAGGTCTCGAAAAACAAGAAAATACTCCGGATTTCGTTTAGGCGTATTTTCGTAGTTCTAGGTAAAAGTTTTCCCCTCGAAAAAACGAAAAAACCCCTTTGGACCATTATTGAAACGGATTTTTCGAAGTCGATTGTTAGTTTCGGAATATCACATATTCCTGATGAGAGGATGGTTCACAATTGTTGTGCCACGTAGGCAGCGCGTGGTCCAGTAGTGTTGTCAGTGGGATTATGGCCTGCAATCCGAATAGCTGTCATTCAAGAATGAGGCACGTGCAGCTCACTAATGGGACGACTGTTGGAGGTCGGTTTTTTGGGTATTTCAAATTCAAACTGCCAATTTGGCCGTACATTTAAATGAAATTACGTAAAGATACGAAAAGATTAAATGATAAATGCAAATTAGGCCTACTTAAACAAACTCTATTGATAACAGAAAAGGGTGTTAGAAATATTTCTATGTTTGCATTTGTAAAACATCGACATTCGATCAATATACCATTAGCTGGTACTCTACTCAACAGTCTAGCATAATTGTGGTAAACACGCATATCGGGGTGTGATTTCGTACTGCGTGTAGGCTGACTTGCATTAAAACCTCATGAAACGGATGGTTAACTCTGTCAATAAACCTTTGTGTTAATCTTTGTTCAATGACACATTATTATCTTTTGATGTTTTACAACTACTTTGCCATTGGGGATGGGGAGACATAAATTAATGCACAAAAACGCTAAACCACCCAAAGCAGGACGTAAAGTAAACATTCCTAAAATAAGTGAAACAAGAAAACCTATCTACGGATGGTATAACAGTTTATAGGGGTTTGGTCCTACTAACATGAATGTTAGGTGACTTGGGATTCCTGGTGTTCAGCTCTGGTGTTGCTTCTACATCTTGCGCAGCACAATTTAATTGAATAAAAAAATATGTTCACGACAGGGCTCAGGTTACAAAATTAGTAGCAAGGCATACTATGATATAACAAAGAAAAATGAAAGAGTAGGCACAATTTATAGTTTGTTTATGAACTGAAACATTACGAAAAACGCGCACTACAATGTTCATGATCGTTTTTTGGTGTGAAATTCTCCGTCAGCAGAATAAATGTTAAAGCAAGAAATGTCTTCGAGCGAAGCGAGACAACGCCGAATGAGCGAGCGTTAGCATATTTCTACGTTTGCATTTGTAAAACATCGATATTCGATCAGTATGCCATTAGCTGGTGATCTACTCAGCAGTCCAGCATAATAGTGGTAAACACGCATATCGGGGTATGATTTCGTGCTGCGTGTAGGCTGATTTCGGAAGTAGGAAGGCAAAAAATGTGAGAAAGGAAAGGAATGAAAATATTTCCACGTTTGCATTTGTAAAACATCGACATTCGTTCAATAATGTGCTTTTACCTGGTGCTCTATTAAGCTATAGTCAGCCTAATTGTGGTAAACATGAATAGTTTCTAGGTACGATTTCGCCTTGCACGAAATCTTTTTATATTAGTCAAAAATTATAGACGACATGTGGTTGCTGTTTCAAAGCATCACACGTAGCGCGTAAGGAGATGGCTTTTAAGTAAAAATTCTTAGAATTTGTGAAATAAGGAAACCCGTGTAAAGTCTGCAACATTTATTTGAATAAAAAAAATCTATGACAAGAGCTGCACAAAGGAGTATACATGACAAAATTACCAAGCATGTTTAGTTCAAACATGCAGCAGCTCGCGTGCTACAGCGTTGAAACGGCCTTGCAGCGGGGATGGATAAGGCTTCTTCAAGCCAAGGCCGACTGGGGAAGAAATCGCGTGTTTCGCCTCCTGGCTCATTGTCAGTTTAGGTGAAGGCCAGAAAGGGGATGGCTTCTTCCAGCCAAGGCCGACTGGGCTACAAATCGCGTGTCTCAGCTCCTGGCTCAAGGCCAGTTCATTCATGTTCCAGAAAGAAAATGCCTTTGTCGAGGCTATGGTAAAATAAGATTCGGCGATTTTGAATTAAGTGGCATAAAACCAGGAAACGAAACCCACATCCTCACTCCCAGACGACCTTGTGACAAGGGATTGCGTACAAAGATAAGGTACAACTTGGACACTTCTTATACGCTGCATTCAGTACACAACGGGAATCAGGTTGGATGAAGATGATTCATGATTGTTGCGCCACGTAGCACGCGTAGTCCAGTACTGTTGTCAGTGGTATTATGGCTGACAATCTGACCAAGAGGCGCATATATCTATTAGGTCACCAAACCGTTGGAGTATTTATGGCTACCATATCGTTTGTTTGCGAATTGAAACCTTAAGAAAAACTCGTACTACATGCTGATTATTTCTTAATTGTTTTAGATGTGGAATATCAGTCAGCAGCGTAAGAGTTTAAGCATATGAAAGCTCCTCGAGTGTATTCTTCACGCCAAGGCCTACTGGGGTAGAACTCGCGTGTCTCGCCTCCTGGCTCATTAGCAGTTTAGCCGGATGGCAATAGGGGGATGGTTTTTTAAACAGCGAATCCGCTTTTTGTTTAGTTAATTTGTTTATAAATAACGTTTTGTGTTTATTTGTTTATAAATAGCTTTGCAAATAACGCGCACTGCACTCTTGACCATTTGCTTGATCGTTTTAATTGTGGAATGTCTGTGAGCAGCATAAATAAGAGTTGCAAAATGAAAGCTCCTCGAGCGCAGTGAGACGACGCGGAATGAGCGAGCTAAGCGAGCGAATCCGCTAGTTTTGGTTAACGGTTTCAAAACTTTTTTGACACCACATAGTAACACAGTGAGTTAATAATGTGAATAATAGCCTAGGAATAAGTGTGGTTTTCTTATAATTAGGATATGGCGCGCCTAGGTTTATTAAAACGAGTTCATGGAGTTATTAATATTTATTAATACAGATAGTCATAACTTATTTGAGTGTTATAAATGCTAACATATTTATTTTTATCATTAAAGCGTTCTTTACTGTAATGTTTCTTTTTTGCACCAGTCTCCTGTACCCACATAAACTGATGTATTATTCCACCCTCTAAAATTTTTCATTGTTCTGATTTTCTTTCATTTACACAAAATTAACAAAATGTACAGACACATTGTGGATTTCTTTTTCCCCCTGGGAAGCTTCTGTAGAGAGTTTGTTTACATCTGCCGATTGCCGATATCGAGCTGCCGATGTGAATACCCGATTGTTATCTCCAGAGTTTAACAATGTTGTAACACTCAAGACTGAAGACTTTGTATTTTAATATCACCTTTTGTTATTAACACTGAAAGATTTGTGTTTGACGTTTTGTGAGCAATCAATAATTGTAACCCCACGTGATGGAAGAATGTTGGGCTTGAATTTTTAGCTTTTAACTTCACTTCCCTCCTGATCCTCCCACTGATCCCACACCCGCATCAATCGCATTTGTGGATGCCATTTAGGCCTTTTATTTAGAATGTTTTCCCTAACCCTGACTTCAACCCAGACTTAATCAATGCTGGCGTGAGCTGCATCCCGATTCATATAAGACTATACAATTTCTATTTATCACCTTAAAATGTAAATTCAATTCAAATTAAATCCAATACAAGCCAAACGTTCATCCTCCTGAATCCTTTAAATTATGCCCCAAACCCCACAGTTCAGGCGAGCCCAATAAAACATCCATAATCTGAACCCCTTTTTAGTAAACATCTTTTTTATCATAGGTTTAAGAAGCTTTGAACGTTAGGAATTTTTATCAAAATTTTCTCTCAACTTTTGCTATAAACCACCAAAAATCCCACCAGATTTTCCCCCATTGTTCTGTCAGTCATGTTGTGAGCAGCTTCAGGTAAACCCGGGGCCAGCATCACAACAACTGGTGAAATCGTGTCAACTGATGTTAACAGGGTTCCACCTCTTTAGGAGTAAGAAGAATTTTAGCACAAAATATGTAGTTGTTGCGTCTTACATCCCACCTGGTCACATACTATCTACATATCAACGTGTGAGAAAGTTTGAAAAATCTGAAGGCATTGAAATCCATTTGGTTTGGAATCGCTGAACAATGACCATTTGGGAATGAGTCTAATACTGAAGATAAGAGTTGTAAATTCGGTTTAACGGTTTTTTTGGAAGGAAATAGTAAAGGATTTCATACTACCAGAGCTGCAGCCATCATTTGTTTATTCGTTTATACTAAAACTAAGTGGAGCAGGTAAGTCTAATTTTTCTTTGTTGTGAGGAATAATGGGCTCTGAAGGAACCCTATAAAAACATTTAATTCATTATCTCTTCGCCAATCACCTCGAAGATGTAGCCTTTCAATGGTGAAGTTTGCATGTGCAGTGTCATTTTTATGGCACAGAGAGATGGTTTTACAGCGCTTCCCACGGTACAAATTTTTTTCCAATGGTTCTTCTCGAGTTTTTTGCTGTTGCTTACTTTAGTCCATTCTTTTTTCTTTATGCAAAAACAAACATGCGGTTGTTGAATAAAGATTTTAATTCTTAAAAAAACTAAAGGGTTGTTTCAACACGTTCTATACAACGTTATAAAGCCTATAGGTTTCGTGTTTTGAACCAACGTGATTTTCGCATATATATTTTAGGTTTACTCTGTCCACAGGAAAAAAATTATAAATTTCATTAATCATTGACCACTTGTTTAGGAATTATGGTGTGGGACTGACGGGTAGCAGTATGCGTTAGCAGTATGCGCTTAGGAAAGTGTAATTATTGGTGTTCTTTTTGCCCGAAAGAAAATCGTCGACACTGATAATTCCGAAACTTGGGATACAGTTCTTCAGGAAAAATGAAATCCATTCGGGAATAATAAAAAAATTAAACGTTCAGCAGTATCAGAAAATATGAGAAGGTAAAGTTTTATATTTCTGCTGGCATAAGATTTCCATAGGCAAATAATCAATGTTCCCATCCTCATTGCAAATGAAAATAAAAAGCAATTGTTAAAAATAGGTGACTCCTGACTGGCAATAATTAAATTTTCGAACCAAACTTGGGTCTAGGACACAACAAAAACTGAATAAATTTTTCCCCGTCATTCCTTCCCAGCCTCAGCTCCTGCACTGCTGGGTGGCATCATTGTTCTATTTAATACATTATTGTGAGAATTAATTTTAATAATACTAAAAATCGTTGCTAATGACAATAATGTCATGTGCATCTATCAAATGAAACTGATTGTATCTTTACATCGCCAATTGCGTTGGATGTCATCACTGTAGAATTGTTGTGTAATGCTTATTGTTCAGCTCTTTTTGTTTACTTGTCGCTTCTCATGAGTTCCACACTAGTTTTTATTTGCTAATATTTTTTTTCATTGTCGCCTTTTATTTCTCCTAAGTCATTCTATATTTTTTTCTCACGTTAACAAAAATCTGCCCAGCAAGGATAGTTCTCATTCTGCAGCATATGGCCGCCATTTTAGGGGCTGAATAGGCCTAAAAGTAATTTGTTTTTTTAATTTAATCTTGGATTTCACCCTTAACACAAAGGAAAGATTTGAAATCCATGACCAAGGTAAATGCATCTTCTTCCACTATTGATGCTTCAGTACAAGAAAGGTGTTCACTCCTTTTAAAGGATAGCTCTTTGACATTTATACAGCATGAAGAGAGAATGACGAATGAAATCAAACATGAAATAGATAAAAGAAGTAACGAGTGCGAAGAACCAACAAATGGTGTACAGTACATGATGCAAAAAGAGGAATAGCCATTACTTTCCAGAGACACACTACTCATTCGCCTCAGGTTATTCCCATGCTAAGACCCATCAATAGACCCACAACAACACGGAAAGTCAATGTAGTTACTCGTTGTCTTCTCTCTATAATCCTCCATCTTTTACTTCACTCATCAGGGCAATGGACCAAAGATCATGCACTCACTACTGATTTTCCCCTCACTTGGAAGCATCAGTGATAGCAATGGCTTGGTAGCTGGCATTGAAGAAGTCTCTTTGACGTAGCTAAAGAGCTTGGCCTCCCAATCAACAGTGGAGAAGCTGGAAGAAAAGAATAGGACCATTTCCAGATGTATCAAACGAAACCGTTGTCGATACTCATGAAGATTGTTCTTCGTATGAACCTTGACTCACAAGGGGAAAAGCGACTACCTCCATGGAAAGAATCAGGCGCACTTTCTGTAACGAAATACCCTTGAAGGATAGATCAATAACCATCCGAATTAACAATGGGGAAGACAAGGCTGAGGGCAATAAATGCCTGCAACAAGACCAAGACTCGTAGTGTTCAGAAGAGTGATAACTAATCCACACTATGCTCTTGCAAGAGACAATTATTTCCTCCCTTGTCCAATATCTCAAGCACAGACTGGCTGTATCGACCATAAATGGAAGAATCACTGAACACCGAGCAATTCTAGTGGATGTTATCAATAAAGACCCTCTAGTATTCAAAAAGTTCTGGAAATTCAAAAAACTTCATCGCCCTCAAATCACCATTACCTAATTCAGTCTAAAAACTCAGCCTAAATACCAGTCGTGTATTTCTTCAGCAAGTAAAGGACGAGAAAAGGGCAACTAACAGATAGGTACCATCAAACCTATTTTAAGTGATAAACATCAGAATGAGGACGAAGATTCGTCGAAAGGAAAGTCCTTTCGTCATTTAAAAACTTCAAACCAGTGGCATAAAAATTAAATGCATGATTAAGTCATGGTTGATACCAACAAAATCGTTGAACCACAGAATAATCCTAATAAAATCAACGTTTTTCTGCAAGCTTGCACAAATCGTAGTAACTTACTACACCTAGAATATTGAGAATTTATAAATTGGAAGTGATGAGCAATTTTAATCATGTGCAATTGTCACCAAAGCCTCAAACCCTTTCAGACCTTTATATCTTAAACGCAAATAGAGGGGGATTGTCAAATCACCAAACGTCAAAAGCCCTGACTATAAAAATAAAAGCATATGCGCCTGATGTGTGAAAACCACAAAGTCACAAAACATTGAAATTTAATTTTCAATAGGTATGCACCTGTCATGTTCACCTAATACATAAAACAAGCCAATACAAAACACTTGCCAACACCATAAGCCCACAACACGAATACAAAATACTTACAATAAGCTTTTAAAAACAAATCAAAATACATGCATGATGGATTGCACCACACACAATCCAATATCTTGGAACTGCGTCACACGACACGGGTCACAAATCTGGTTCACGGGCCAGGATTCAAAAATGTTTCGCTAGCTTTTCATATGTTGGAAATTTATAACAATATTTAATGCTCATTCGCTATTAACAGAAATCGTGTAGACATCTAACATCAATCGAAAGAACTGACTATGTCGCTAAGAATCAAAAGAATATAACTAAGGGAACTGCTTTACACAACACCATAAAAACACTGCAACCACTTGTAGCGATGAGTAGTTTTTTACAATTTAGACAAGACATTTATAACGAACCAGTAGTCAAATAGACTCCAATTATGAATAAGATTTCAAATGTTTTGCATTCTGAAGATTTGTGTAACTTCACCCTGCTATTAAGCATTTTATATGCCCCAGCTACGACGATTCGAAAACTAAAACCTCCAAAAAACAGAAAATTAAAAAGGACTTTTGTTATTAAAAATACAAACAGAGTAGCCATCAAGTGCTCAAGACTTATTGTAAGTATTTCGTATTTTGTAGTCGTGTTGTGGGCCTATGGTGTTGGCAAGTGCTTTGTATTGGCTTGTTTGTGATTTCGTATTTGACCTGCACATGATGGCTACTCTGTTTGTATTTTTAAAACCTCCAAAAGGCATATATTCCTCAAAATACTTATTTATGTACTATAAGGAAAAAATCATAATGCAAAAAACCTTCATCCAAAGCTTAAGTACGAGCAACTAGCTACAATTCTATTGTCTCTAAATGGCTTTGCACCTAAAGGCTTTAATTTACACCATGTAAATGATCTATATAAAATCCAATCAAAGAAAAATGCCATGAAGTTTTACCTAATTGGCCAGCTATGCCTTTCAATGAAAAACAGGACGTATTGTCTACAACAACTTTCCCAAGAGGTCCATGTTGTTGTGGATTTATTGACGTATCTATATTTTAAATGTATCGTCTCAAAAGAGATCAACACCTATCCACAAAAAATGTACTCCAGAATTAATTATAAACTACTAAAACACCATGCTATAAACCAGAATGAGAAGATTCTAATTATTTAATATGTTGCCTGATGTGGCGTGCCAGAAATACTTCCTGTGTACAAGACGTCTGGGAAGGATTGGTATTAGCGAGCTATTTACTTACACACCCAGTAGTTGTAGTGGAACAGTTACAACGAGCTTATTACGTCCTTGCTAAGCATCTATGCACATAAAATGGACGTATAAAACTATTTTGTATTAGATAACGTCATTATCTCTTATGTATGTATAATTATATGAGTTATAGACAGTAACCTATAATTGTTTCCTTTGTGTTTCTTACTCAAATACGAATATTTTTTGCCAGGGGAATTTTGACTCCCCTGCCCCTTGTGAGGCTTGTTCGTCTCTGCATTATGTAGAGAATTTGTTTTTCCCCTATGTGGGACATTTAAATATCTTTTAAATGT
>JAHWFP010156008.1:272-11602 GCA_023313725.1 Lithobius niger
TCCTCATTCACTCTTTCCAGTACAAGCAGCGCTTGCCTTGACCTGTCGCCAGTTAACTATTAAGGAAAATTGAAAATAAGCCATCAGCGAAAATCATACACCGTTGGCTTATTTTCAATTTTCCTTAATGGTATTTCCAGCGATTTATGTCTATTTATTCATATGTCTATTTATTATAAGCCAGTTAACTACACAACGAGTCCTATACCCAGGACTAGGTTACGGCTGCCTCGTCAGGCGTGCCTTTCTGAAAGCGACAATGCTCTCCTTCTGTTGCCCGGCCTCCCACTAAGCGACACCACGGCTTTCGGCCCATCGACTGTACTCTTCCAGATTCGACTGTACTCTTCCAGATTCTCTGCCTTTTGTCGTCCTGGGACTCCTCCTTTGCGACTTCAAGTTCTATGCCCGTCTTGACCTCTCGTCGCCGACAGTGATTTGGACATTGATTCAGCATCTGCAGCTGCTGAGCGACAGGCCCCCTTTCCGCAACTTCATTTCTTTTGCCTGTCACTCCAGAAGATTCATTCTACGACCAGGCTGTGGACCAGGATCTCAGTTCTCGACACGCTCATTTTTCTGAGTCCTACCAACACGAGGAAGATCCTTCTGGTATTCGGTTATCAGATCTTTATAAAACCGTCGAAGACATCGTTCCCAATTGATTCTTGTACAAGCCTTTCGCCCCAGACACAAAACCGGTCAAGAACAGAGGACTTTCCACCGGCTTCAGCTTTGGACTTCCTGACAACACTACTCACCGTCATTCTGTCTTGGGTCAGGCTACAACGCTTCTTCACAACGATGGTCTCCTTCTAGGAAAAGGCGAGCTACTCGAACTTGACACAGACCCTCACCACTGCGCCCTGGCTAGAAAGTTGGTTCTTTCGGCCCTCTGGTGATAGTGCAGCCAACCCAAGAAACATCGATACGTACCCGCAGTCAGAATTTTTAACTGCCAAAACAAAGTTAGGTTTTGGAACTGACTTAATCGTCTCTGGAAATGTTTCACTCCCTTTGGCTGTTCTTCATGAAATGACAAGATCTTGTGCCCCGGACTACGAGCATCATCACAGGCTGACATTCTCAACACCGCCGCCAATGCTTTGTGCGAAAAGCTGTCATCTGAAGTAAACAGTCTTGGGATCCAGCGCCTTTTGTTTCTCATTAATCAAGTGTTCAAGAAAGCCTACTTTGCCACCCTTCACGCCATGAATTGGTTCACCAAGCCTCTTTTTAATACAACGCTTCTTTTTCGCGATATTGTCCTGCATTCACTCCCAAATCTCCACGATTATACACGGTACGTTCTCTGTAACTATCCCATCCACGAATCTGACACCCTCTTTTGGGGCCTTGTTCCTAAATTCGCACCACATTTAGACTTGTCTCGAAAGCCGAAAAACACTTCATCCAAGCGACAGTTCAAGCCATTCCCCAGGAATCCCAGGCCCTTTTGGCAGGGCAGTAGAGATGGATGGCCTCACCCAAGGAATGATTCCAACAACTTTGATGATTCATTCCAGCCGACCACTTTACGACAACGAATCCTTTCGGGGTCGATCATCTATCGGGAAATATTACGACCTACCCACTGTAGCCCCACACCCAACCGCCGCAGCCGCTACTCCTTCCCAGGAGCTCGATGTAAACCTCCCATTAAACCTTGGCTCCCAGCATCTTTCAGCTCTTCCTGTCGCTGGCCACCTTCACTTTTACCTTTCTGCTTGGCAGAAATTATAGTCCCTCCACAAGTTTTGTCTATCGTGTGTCATGGCTTTCGTTCAACTTTAACTTCAGCATCACCACTCGCCACCAGAGTATCTGCCACCTTGGGACTTTGCACCTCTAGTCTCCAATCATCTGTCGTCCGAGGTAGACGTCCTCCTCTTAAAAGTTGCAAAAAAAGAATGTCAAAATCCTCTTCGGCCCGGATTCTACTGCTCTTTCTGAAGAAAATGGGTGGGGGGGGGGGGGGAGACAAGATTATCTTCAACGTGAAAGCTCTCAACCAGAAGCTAATGAATTCCTGCTTCAAAATGGACGATCACCATCGACCTCGAAGCTACATATCTTCACGTTCCACTCCACGCCTCTGTTCACCATCTCTTTCGTTTTCTCTACAACAACAAGGTTTGCGAGTTCCAATGTCTACCTTTCGGCTTCAATGCTGTCCCTCGAATTTTCATGCTCCTGCTTTGGCCGGTCTTAGTTGCACTCCAACGACACCTAGTCTACGCAAGCTCATTCTCTGACGACTGACTTTTTCAAAACCAGGGCTGCACCATGCTTCTCCAGAACCGCAATTTTACCGGGTCCTTCCTCACTTGGTTAGGCTTTGGCATCAACTTCCCCAAGTCTCGTTTTATTCCAGCCCAGTCTTTAGTTTTTCTGGGAGTCTCTTTCAACCTAGCAACAGCAACAATTATGCCATCCCCCAGACAGGATCACGGATCTGCTTGCAACAATACGTGCATTTCGACAGTCTTTCTACCATACGCTGCCAGGACTCAACTCCCTGGCAAATGTGGTTCTTTGTGGGCGTTGGATGACTCGACCGTTCCATCACTTTCGCATAGACGTTTGGGGAAGACTTTCACGTCAAGACGTCACCTGTCGCCCCACGGACTCAGCCTTTGCTTTCGACGCCCTCCTATGGTGGTCATCCATCCTCATACTCTATCAGACAGTTCCATTGCACGAGCCTCAGCCAGATCTGCTTCTCCTAAGTGATGCATCTGTGGAAGGATTGGAGTACACATCGCACATCACCAAGTCTCCGGCTCATGGACCACCCAGGATCAAGACCACATTATCATTGTCTAACTGAAAGTTGTTTTCAAGTCCCATTTTTCAATTTCGGAACCTGGTCTCAGGAAAAGTAGTTTAGGTGCACACCGACAGCACCACTGCTGTCGCCTACCTACGAAAGGAGGGCGGGACAAGAACTTAGCCAACTTCACGAAGTCACGTCTGCAGTCTTTCGCATCTCCATCAGTTTAGGCACGACCCTCCTGTCACTCCACATTCCCGGGAATCGGATTGTCATTGCGGACAACCTTTCACGTCACAAGCCACCAACAGGAGAATGGACTTTTAGAGATGTACATTTGGAGATTGCTGCTCACCACTTGGGGGACCCCTCTTATCGACCTGTTTGCCACGAGGTACAATGCCAGACTTCCCCGCTTCGTCAGCCCAGTCCCCGACAGCCAAGCATGGTAGGTGGAAGTGCTCACCCTGTCGTGGAAACACCTTCACGTCTACCTTTTTCCACTGTTTCGCCTTCTCCCTCAAGTCTTGATGAAGATAGAGGTGTCGCAAGGCGTTTTTCTGCTAATAGCGCTGAACTGGCTAGAACAGCATGGATCCCTCAACTGCTATAACTTCTCGTCGACAGCCCACGAAGCTTCCCGAGGTACCAGACCTCCTGACTCGGCTCCACCACTCCCTGAAACTATACGGGTGGCTACTATCTATCTGACTCATCCAGGAGGCAGGATTTCTTGAAGAACTAGCCGTTCACATTGCAAGCTAGGCCATTTGAGCTTCAACCAACAGGATTTATGACAATCACTGGCAACGATGGTATCGTTTGTGTCACCTAAGGAAGGTTAATCCAGTCGAACCCTCGTTTCACGAATTCCTAATCTTTTTCACTGATCTGTTTAAAGAAGGCTTCAAAGGTTTCACCATCCTAGTCTATCGTTCTGCCCTGAACTCTGTCTTTAAAGCCGCAGGCAAAACGGCCCTTCTCGACGACTTTCGTATCTCACCTCTAGTCAAGTCTTTCAAAATTGAACGACCCATAACTCACTGCAGCTTTCCTGACTGGGACCTCTCTGTCGTCCTGAACTCCCTTACGAAGGCCCCTTACGAACCTTTAGGAAGCTGTGACATCAACGTACTAAACTTAGGAATCAGTAAGAATAGTCATGCTTAAGACTCAAGTGTGGGTTTAATATGCATAGAGGAAATAAAGCTTAGGGTGGCACTTCTTGCCAGGGTGTTCTTCTGCTGCTGGAGTTAGCTTGGGGAGACTTGAAGTCACTACAGATAGTCTTGGTCCACTTGCCAGCCACCTTATTACGGATAAGTGAATTCTAAGCTTGAATGAAGTATTGTGTGCAGTTTAGTATTTGACCAGTTGAGCCAGGAGTTTGAGCCAGTTGCTCTTGAGATATGTTGTGTTAGTAGAGTGCTGATTAAGTAATTATCCATGGTTTAGCTTTTAATTATTTGATTCTGTTTCAAGTGTTAAAGAAGGAATTGTACTCCAGTGAATTTAGTGTGGGTGAGCTTCCACTTGCACCCTTGCTGTTAGTTACCCTGCCATTGTTGGCCTAAGACCTGTGAAGCCTAAATAATCTGACTTACCAGTAAATATTAGTATTGTCTAATAGTTTGAGATTTGAGAATTAATTTGTTAGTAAACCTAAACTGACTTAGTGTCTTGATTAATTTGTTCTTCCTGAATCATCTTAACATAGACATTGAATATGGCGAAAATTGTCGATTGCCACAAGCAATTTTCATTTTAGTCCTAATAGTAGCTCATGTGCAGAAGATAGCTCCTTTTTGAGAATAAAGAAGGAAGGACTACTGTTTTACTGTTCAATCTTTCCACGACCAGGTACTTTCCCCATAGTGGATTGGCATTGCTGCCCACTGTTCTAGGCAATAAGTGTGCTTTGACTGGCTTTACATTTGAACTGTCGTCTTTTTGCATATTGCGGAATAACGAGGGAGTTAATAAGATTTATGCTAGCTCCTGTATCCATAAGGCATCTTACTACATTTCCAGACACCCTACCTTCCACTATAGGTAACGGATTATAGCTGTACTGAGCATGTCCATCGCTAGAGCCTTGAGAGTCTGGCTTCTCGCAGGTTGCCGATTTAGTCTAAATCCTTGTTGCTCCTGCCAGCCTTTCTAACATTTTACGAACATTTAACAAATTTTGGAATACAACCTTATGATCAGAAGATCGGCAATAGACAATGAACTGTTAAAAAATATGATCTTATTTATATGCTGCAACAATCCTTTGTTCCCAAAATGCCCTGCAAGTAAGTTTGTAACTATTCATTAATAATTTTTTTACAGCCCACCTGTCGAAAATTTGCAAAGATATTGGGAGAATAATATCTTTTCCATAGAAATCTAAGTGTAACAGACGTAAGAATAGGTCAAATCGGGAAAAAAATGAATTTCCAAATCAAATAATAATTGAAATCGAGGTTTTCTTCACCAAACTCTCATCAAAATCGAATCGAATCCAAACTATTAATATTGTACACCCCTACGCGACGCTTATCATTGCTACCTTGCAAAGCATTCGGCAATAATAAGACCTTTGTAAATGAAAACACAACACTAACGAGGCATTGTCGGCAATTTGCTTTCTGCCTCTCCCAGACAAAAAATTACAGCCAGCATGAAAATGGTAGCATATAATGAAATTGATCCTTCCAAAAGGGGCTACTTAAAAAGCTGGGATCATTATTATTGGTGGGGAAGATTTGAGTCACTGGATGCGCTGATTAAGTCAGCGAAGCGAACGAAAATCAGCGTTGTAATACTAACATCATGAATGTTTACTAAGCATAACTAGACGAAGAAGTTTTCAAAGAAACTTAATTTGACTCAGTACTGACACAGAAAAGGTAAACCTGACTACGCCACGTTAATTTTTAAAACGATGCATCGAATACCACCAGTGCATACAATGAACTTCAGCATGGAAGTAACATTCTTTGACAGCTATAATTGTTTAACGCAACAATGCTTGAGTGCGCCAATTTCTAAAATGGCGCATCCTGTGATTTGAGTCACAGGATGTGTTGATTGAGTGAGCACAGCGACCGTTAGCCAGTGTGCACAAAAATTTGTTTGACAAAACTTAATTCAGTGAAACATGGACGTACATGTGAGCGACCAAACCGTACCATTGTAACAAACGGTGTAGCCAACACCAGTCGTGCATAGCAAGGGCTTCCTCTAGTTTTAAAGATAAAATTAATTTTTACTTATCCGAAAATGCTTACCTTTAGTGCTAACCCGCCCACAGTCCCCACTCTTGCTGAACAGACTTGTTCTCCAAATGATTGTGAGGGATGGGTGCCAAGGCCTTCTGGGTAGTTAGCAACATTGCCACGCGGTGGTGAGCTAATGAAGTTTCTTAAACTGTATTTAAAGGTGTTGAGCATAGAGAATAAATATAAATTACATATAAGCGAAGAAATGTTAGGAACACGTGCGAAACTAAACTAGGAAACAGGCTTTGGGCCTATTGTAGGCGAAGCGAACGGTTCTTCATTTCAAACTTATATTTAGTTTTTATTTTAATGACGATACCACATTTGTTAATAATTCTTAAAAATCTGGGTACAATACTTAATGGGCTTTGTTGGGCTGTTTGCCTTTTGGTGTGACGTACTGCTGTTCTTTGCTGGCCTTTTTCTTATTTTAGCTTTTTTTTTTAAAGTAGGCCTATGTTACGTGTCAAATTTACGTTAACAAGCTTTCGTTTGCTCCAGCATTTAGTTTTTATTTAGTTATTTGTAGCCTCTTTTCGCAGCCAACACTGAAGACGTGGGCCATCGCCGCGAGTAAATATAAAACAGCACGTAATAGGCATTTTAACTGCAAGCCAAACAATCATCAGTACGATAGTTTTTAACAATAGTCAGAAGATTAAAAAGGTTCACAATACTGCTTTGGTATAGATTTGACACCGCCACCGCCACCTCTCACGCAATGCAAGATAATATATTATTTCCTAACTCTATGACTGCAACAGCGATCTGTATTATATAATGTGAAAGAAATAACCATCACAATATAGGTTTAAAATGTGTTAGATTTTAGACCTAGTTTTAGGCCTAATTTTTAGCGTTTAGGCCTAATATTTAATAATAATAATAATAGTATAGGTTTGTTGCAAACGCAACCGGAATGGCAAGGACCTGATGGTCACTGACTGCCATCTGATATTATAACTTAAAAAAAAAAAAAAATATATATATATATAAATTACCTAAGTTAAACAGTTTAAAAGTATAAAACAAATACGATGGCTCGGCTGCAAAGGATGGGTTAATGGTATTAGGTTGGGGTCACGAATGCCTTACCACCAAGGTTAGACCTACCAGGGACACAATGGTCCCCGATGGCATCGCCAAACGTGAGGGACAAGTGTGGGGCGGGGGGAGCCGGGTATCATTGTCACTGTTACTTTAAAAAATAAAAAGTGCATCGTAGTCTAAAGCTTGGTCAAAACCAATTGTCAATCGTAATAAAGATAAAAAAAAAAGTGATAAAAAAATAGTAATAAATGAATAAAATTTCTTGCAATGATTGCAAAGGTCAACTGGATGCCCGCAAATACGTAGCCTGATCAGTAAAAAACTTTTCAAGGCTATGGTCATGGAGTTTTAGTTTAAAAAAAAAACTTAATTTTAAAATATAGCTTTAAAACGTGTTTAGAATTAAAAATACAATAAAAATAAACCATTTTACCCTCCCACAATGCTGAGAAGGAACCGGAACGGGGTTGGACCACTGACACCGTCCAGAGGCTAGATGGGTCGTTTCAAGAAAGTGTGGAGGGGTTCCTGAGAAAGTCGAGATCGGAAGATGGACAAGGAGCGAGCATTAACAGTGTCCGAACTCAAGGCATTCCAAATTTGGACAATTCTCACCGAGAAAAAGTTTCTACGACATTCCAAACGAGCAGAGGGAAGGGAAAGTTTCCAATTATGGCCTCTAGTACGTCCGATGGTTGTAGCCAGATCAAAAAATGGTAATGGAACTTCCAGTTGGTGGTTAAGTATCCTGTAAGTCAGGAGGAGGTCAAATTTAATCCTGCGAAGTTCAAGAGGTTCAAGTCCAAACATGGTTAGGCGGGCTTTGTAGGGGGTATCACGGAGACCTGACAATCTCTTGGTGAAACGCCTCTGAATTGCCTCAACAGAGTCAATATCACCCAAGAGAAAGGGTGACCAAACAGGTGTTGCGTATTCAAGGATCGGGCGGACAAACACCTTAAAAGCCCACACTCTTGTTGCATTATTAGCCGACTTGAAGCACCTTTCGACGATAGCTAGACGTCTGTAGGCAGCCAAACAAGTCTGTCGGACGTGGGAGGACGATTTAAGATCTCCAGTAAACAAGATTCCCAAATCTTTCACAGTGTCACGAGAAAGGAGTATGTTGTCGTCAAGAAAGTAGGAATTTTTCTCAAAACAAGCACCAACATGGAATGAGTGGCATTTGTTGAATGACAGTGGAAGTTGCCAGCGTTTGGACCAGAGGTCAACAGTTTGGATCATAGACTCAAGGTGGGGTGAGCTTTCTGAGGATAGGATAGGGGCACCGACCTTTAAATCGTCAGCAAATTTAAAACCAAATGCATGATGATTATCGAGAATTAGATCGTTTAGGTAGATTACAAACAAAAGTGGGCCCAAAACAGATCCCTGAGGGACCCCACATGGAACTACCAGTGGTGAAGAAAATGAGTTTTCAATTTTGACTCTTTGGGTGCGGTTACGGAGAAAGCAGCGATCCAAGTTTCAAGGCCACCCGAAATGCCACACTGCTTAACCTTAAGAATGAGCTTACTGTGGACAACGGATTCAAAAGCTTTCATGAAGTCGAAGTAAATAGTGTCCGTATGTATGCCCAGGTCGAGGGCACCAGACCATTGGTCAAGAACAAGTAGGAGCTGGTGGGTTGATGATCGACCCGGCATAAAGCCGAATTGGTCGTCCCGAATCACGGAGTGTTCCTTGAAAAATACTAGGAGTTTATCTCGGATAATCGATTCCATGACTTTACATGCAGTACACGTAAGGGCGATGGGTCGGTAGTTTGAGGGGTCAGATGCAGACCCCTTTTTAAACACTGGGATAATGATGGCCTGACTCCAAGAAGAGGGTAATACACCCTGAGAAAAGGAAAGGGAGAAGATTCTGGTAAGAGGGTAGCATATTTCCAAGCAAAGATTTTTAATGAGAAAAGCCGAAAAACCATCCGGGCCAACAGATTTACTGGGATTCAACCTTTGAATAGCAGCGAAAGTATCAGAAATTTTGAAAGAAATATGTGAACAAGAAGATGAAACAGATGGGATGTTCTCCATGGGCAAGGTTAGGTCGTTGTTGTCTGTAACAAAGTTTGCAGCAAAAACCTTAGCCAGTGCCTCAACCTTACTGCTAGTGTCCGTAACAAAAGCAGCACCCACCTTAAAGGGGGGGAGTGATCGAGAAGTGGAAGTGACCCTACGGTAGTGTTTAAAGAGGGCCGACAAAGTTCCCTCGCGAATCACCCTCCTGTCTCTTTCACTGGACCAGGTTTCCGTGGCCAGGGAGAACTGCTTACGTGCAGTGTTGTAGGCAGATTTATTTACTGTACAAGGATTTATCTTGAGACGTTTCCAAAGTTTAAGTTTAATATTTCGTAGCTTTATCTCCGATTTACTTTCGGTAGTAGCAGTTTACAACAGTGGTTCGAGATCAAGCCTATTCCTTCATGCGATGCAACACGGTTTTGGTTTTCGAGTCTTCACGTTACCGTGGCAACCAGGAATTAGGCGGGCATAATATTGTTTCGTGCTTTCGTGTTTCGTCTGATGTCAATATCGTTTTATAATACCGCTTGGCCTTGATACGACGATTTCAGGTTTCACATTTGGGATTCCTAACGCTAGTGTACGCGCCACTTTTGTTGCCATGTTGAATTGAATAATCTCCAAAGCATTCTTTTTTCAAGTGAAACTAACGTGTCTCGTTAATGGAATCCTTTTGTTTTTATGGTTGCGTTTGTTACTGTAGTGGTTACATGCAAGCATCAAATGTTGTTATTTTGTCCATTTTCTTCGAAAAAAAATAATTAGCTAGAAAGAAGCAACCAAAATTTAATTAGCCATGTTTTTTGAAGTTCACTTGACTACCATTAGCATGGTGTATGCTTCGTCGGAATTCCTTTAACAATTCACGACTCCAAATTTACAATGGTGAGTGTTAGAAATAAATTCGAAAATTTTAAAATTTCTACAGTAATAATTGTTCGATTTACTGCAACTTATGGCTTAGCAATACTAATTAGGGTATGAAACGTTGTACCAAATTTCATTCCAGTCCGATCTTTCGTTTGGGCTCCACCCAGACTAAAAATGTGCAACCAACGGACGGACCAACATTTTGCAATTTGGTGTCCGTTATAGGTTACGCCTCACTCGCTCACTCACTTCGCTCACTCGCTCGGCCAATAATTTGTTTTAGAAAGGTTGTTTAACACGCTATCTACATAGCAATGTGTTATTTTTCCCAATTATATAAAAGCTATAGCTATGTAGCATCCTGGATCTTTGTAAAATATATAAATACACACAAAAAACGAATTGTTAACATTTTAACATAACATTTAAACATTTTAACATTATCATTAACATTTTAACCAAAGAGTGTCATAAGAAGTTGTTAACTTTTGTAGAAGGTTATCTTTGTTACGGTATTAGGAAACGTAGATAACCTTCTACGAAAGTTATCTTTGTTTCCTAATACCGTTTCGCCTTTCCTAGTACTCTACAAGGTTACTATGTTTTTTTACCAGAACTTATACCCTTATTGTTTAAACTAGTGTTATATTTTACTCTATTGTTCCTTTCAGGGAATAAAACAACTGACACAGGAGTTCAAGCATCGTAATCAGAAACTCGTGTTCACGAATTTAAGGGTAAGTTCACTCACTCGTAACAGTAAACAACTGGAAACAAGGATTTCAATAAATACAATAACTGCTTATGCTAAAAAATCATGAGCCCACGGCTCATAGTGGGTAACAGTGGTTAGGACAGGTAAAGCGACAGTTGAAGAACGGAGGTCACAATTCATGGTAGTACGCTAGAAGCCATCAAAACCAATGCTCCTATTTTACGCTCTTATTATTAAATGAATAATAAAAAAGCGACATAGGTTCCAATAATACAGGTCTACTTAATAGGTCTAAACATTCAGGCATGCAATATAACCACGATCGATTTTCTTTGCAGGTGCGGGGGGGAGGGGGAGTTAATGCCCACCATCCCCCATCATGCCCAAGAAAAATTCTCATTCTGTTAAATGGAATTTAGTGTGAAGTACTTAGATTTATAAAACAAAATGTTAATGAATAAAAAAAAAATTAATAATACTTTGGCACAGCTTGGGGTTAAAAACATTTGCCGTTAAAAACCCGTTGATCCCAACCTACATCAATGTCAATTGTCCGCCCCCCCTCCCCCCCTCCTTTCGCCACCTCCTTACCGGTTGTCATATGAAAAGTA
>JAHWFP010156009.1:6025-21980 GCA_023313725.1 Lithobius niger
ACTTGGTGTAGGAGAGACGGTGCGCCCACAGTCTCTCTGCTCTGAACAGGGTCGGTTCAAGGGGAAAACTTGAAGCCGATGCCTAATATGTGACGCTATTGTGTATAGTCCCCTAGCTATACAGTAAGGAGTGAATAGGAATTGAGCTTGACTCGAAACTTATCGTCCACTCCCTTAGTACCTCACATATTTTGGGGCGTTGTCCTCAGGATTTGAACCCGACATTTTTAATGTTTGGTTTTGAAAAATTCTGAATATAAGCAAACCAACGTTTGGGAGGTAGTCTGTGAACCTGTCCAGTGCCCGCGTGGCAGGAATACCACAGTTAACCACACGATTTATTTGGGAAGAGCTGCCTGAATATATCGAACCCACTTTCTTTTTCATTTATGAAAAATAAAGTAAAACAGTTGTAATGAGACTTACAGTGGGGAACGCTACTCGTTGTTAAGTAATTTACAGCCTTCTTTGGGAGCTTACTAAGCCCTAGCCAGTGCCCGCGTGCTAGGTAACCTCTTGTAAGCTGGTTTTATTTCGGTTATCAGATCCCCCTTAGCCGAATAAAAACACCCCATTCTTTTTTTAGGAAAATAACGTTAAACATGGGAGACAGTTTTTAGACTACGCATATCAGAAAAATGTCGTATTTTTTTTTCTACCTAACTGCAAAGTGAGGTTGAAATAAAAAACCCCAGTTTCTGTAAAAAGAAACAAAGGAACGCAGTTATTGTTGAGTGAAGGGAATAAACCGACACTTAAAATAATTGTAGGAACTAAAAGTGAAGGAACACACTTTAGTTATTGGTTGAAAGTTGGAAAACCCTTAGTGAGCTAACTGAGTCCTTATTAATTAAAGTTTCAGTAGAACTATTTAACCGTGAATTCTGAGAACTGTGACCCACGCAGTATTTAGAATTAAAGTTGAAGTTGAATTGGGTAAATAAAAACGCCCAAATCAAGACTCAGCTTGGAACAGAAAAAAAAAGAGGATACATAAAAGTCAGGAATTTTTTTTTCTCACGGAAAACGAATTTGTTAGCATACCGATGGCTCACGAAAACGTACCATTACCGTCACGATCACGTCCTTCTGATGCGCGAAATCCGAGCCCAGGAAACGCACGGAAAAGGACGAGAGCTGGGGAACATATAACTGCACCCTTAGTTCAAGATCTTGGCGAGGATCTGGACGATTATTGGGGAGCGGATGACGACATTTGCTATCCAGAATTTTCTGGAAGTGAAAGAAGTCAGTCACCACCCCAATTATCGCGTGCAGATACAGATGACCAGCGTGAAACCTCTTGTAGTTTCGCTGATCGTCGAAACTGGACAAGTATTCGCCCAATGCAAGATGACTTTCGGGAAAGGGTTTTTAGGCAGTTAGACTGCTTACAAAACAGAAACCGAAATGGAGGGGAAGTCAATATCCAACCTGATCGTGTCTTACAACACGAAAAGAACGGACATAGGCCTTCCCACTCCACCCGTGTCACATCCAACAGACGGACAAACCGTGCTGTTGAAGCTGATGACAGTGCACGACATCCTCGTCGGCGCTATCCACGAGCCAACATCGACCGAGTGGATAGACCAACGTGCGGTGGTCGAGTAAATTGGCGTCAACCGGTTGAGCATGAACCGGAAGTCGACATGTGGAACTATAGAGACACTCCACGTGAAGACAGTTTGTCGCCACCCAGGGACAGGACGCCTGTGCATAGGAATGTGCACAGTCGGACTGGCCCTGATTACGTGGCCGGGGAGTCAAACCGGAAACGTAGGGACGATTTTCAGGCCAGGGTTTTGGGCAAAATCCACACATAGGATTTAGCATGAAGCCACCAAAAATCGCCATGCCAGTATACTATACTGGGCATAGGGACGAAAAATCGCCGTCACAGTTTCTGGAGACGCTGTATAAGTACAGCATTACACTCAGCCTCTCAGAAAGGTACGTATTAAAATCATTGGTCCCTCTTGCTATGCAAGGTGAGGCGGAACAATGGCTGAGGGTTTTTTGGTCCTTTTAATGACTGGGAAACCTTCGAGTCAGACTCCAAGTTAGATTACGAAAGCCCTAACTATGAAGATGACTTAAAAAGAGAACTGGAACAAAGAACTCAAGCTCCAGAAGCCTTTTTCCAGTTATGCACAGTCAGTGTGTGGCTATTTTGATAGATTGTGGCCCAATTGTTCTCAGAACGAGAAAGTAAGTCACATAATGAAAAATATGCACCCTGACTACAGACAACATCTCCAGGGTCACCGATTCGGCTCCATGCGGGAATTGGTGAGGAAAGGGGCGAAGGTAAGTCAGTTCCTGTTGGCCCAGCGAACTTACAAACCTCCCCCCGACCCGTCCTTGTCTGTGGAACCTCTTTTGGGGTGGCGTGGCTTCTATTCAAACACAGAAGCAACGCAGGGAAGCCAAACAACCAGGAGTGAAGCTGTACGACGTGCTGGCCAAGCAAGCAACACGAGTACAACACAGGCTTACTATGGAAAGGTCCAACCAGTGACTATGGCTGCACTCGATCCGAGAGGATTTCGAGCCGGCAAGTACGAGTCACTTGGACACAAAAGTAACAGTGGGAACACTGGTAACACCGGAACGGCAAACGTAGCCCCAAAAGCTGCAAATGTGCAGAAAGCCGGTGCTACAAAACAAAATGAACAGTCACAACCACGAATGGAACGTAAACCTTTTGATGGAACCTGATGGACATGTTAGGAACAAGGGCACCGGTCCACGAATTGTCCTAAGAAGCCCAAAAAAAGAAGACGGTCGTTAACATGGTTAAACCGTGTTACGACCAGGAAAAGCGCTGATTGGAGGGCAAAGGCTGGATTATGGAAAGGCACGCTTAAACGTGTCTTTGCACCAAATGTGCGTTTGTTTAAAGGTGTCGAGGAGGAAACTAAATCAGGGAATGTGTCTTTAATAAACATTAAAGTGGCAGGGGGACCCTTTTTAGCGCGCATCAACACGGGTGCCAGTTCTTCTATCATTTCCGGTGCTACAGCACGTACTTTGCAGGCAAAGGGCGTGAAGTGGCGCAGGGATTGTTGTGTAACCTTTATTTTGGCGGCCGGAAAAATCCAAGGTGAAGGGTACTGTAGAGCAACTGTTAGATGGCCTGGTGGTTACTCTGCACAGCAGACATTTTTGGTTCTTGAGAACGCAGCAGACAGCGTTATTCTAGGACGAGATTTCTTGGGTCGGACTGGCCTCATGCCAGATATCCAACAAGGTGGCTGGCGTGTAGGAACGGATGAACAAGAAACCATTCCATTTGCAAAGGCTCATAAAGGGGGATAGGCTCCCTATAGTGTGGACCTTAACAGGTGGCAGTGGGCTCGCAAGGGTCCAGGGGCATGTCAAATCTGCAATATAGTGCTGAGGAGATACTGAAGGCTTCCATGTCTATCAAAGGGCGAATGAACGTCCTACTGTGGTACCGTCTAGTCGGCGTTGTGTCAGGCTGCTGGCTTATAGACCCGTTCTGGTAATGTAGCACAATGTGGCACAATGTGGCACAAAGTGGCACAATGTGGTATGTGGATGACAGTCCACACCTAAGGGGGTATCTTGAGGAACCAAGGGTTTACGGGTTCCTGGTACGAGTTATTCCCCGAACAGGCAAGACTGATGAAAACGGTCAAAGTTTGCATGAGGTCAGCGATAGGCCTATGTGGATCAGACCGTCGGTTGCTTGCAGCCGCGAGTTTGGATAGTGGTCGCTATCCACTGGGTCATCGGTCGGTTGACTGCCCTAGGTTGGTAACACTCCTAAGGCAGTTGGCTTAATGTACAGTCAGGCCTACGTAAACACAAATGCAGTGTGCATGTGTGAGCGTAGCTTTCCGTGATCGTATGTCTTTGAAAAGAAGAATGCGGGAAACGGAGAGGTGTAGGATAAGGGAGGCACCCTGGAGCTCGCAGTGCGTTGTGAGTTGGGTGGACATCCTGGACTTACACGGAACGGTAACCAGCCTGGGTTGCACCCTCTCATGGGGAGGCCAAAGGTTACAAGTGGATCAAACAAAAACTGAACAGCTTAAACAATTGAATGTTGATTTGGAGAGACAGAGCAACGTACTAAGCATGATGCAGTGTTGGAGGAGAAAATCCAACAAGCGCATTGTTCTAATGCACAACGCAAGCAGCTGAGATGGTGTTTGAACAATTACAAACATGTTCTGACATCTAAACGAGGCAGCAGTCACCTCCATGAGCACAAAATTGAGGTAGAACCAGGTACTCAGCCTATCCGTCTACCTCACAAACCAGTTAATAAGGACACAAGAGCCATCATCGAAGCTCAGATGATAGAATGGATCCAGGAGGATGTCATTGAACGCTCTGTGTCACCTTGGGGAGCTGTACCTTGCCTTGCACCTAAGAAGGGCGAGGAGGGGGCTAAACGATTTTGCATCGACTACCGCTTGTTAAACGGTAAAACGGTGAAAAATTTGCAACCTACCAGTAACGCAAGTCAAGTATTCTCAATGCTTGGACAAGCTAAATGGTTTACAGTTCTAGATATGAAATCAGGATTCTTGCAAATAGGCATGGAAGCTGATAGCAAGAAGTACACCTCATTTCGTTGCCATATGGGGTCATCGCAGTTTTAAAAAATGCCATATGGACTCTGTAATGGACCTGCCTCATTCGCTAGAGTTATGGACATAGCTCTAGGGGATGCTATGTATTCTCATGCTATGTGCTATGTAGACGATTTGATAATCTACTCAAAGGATTACCAATCCCACCTACTACACATTGCAGATGTACTGGAAAGGCTTGGAAAAGCAGGAATGACAGTAAATCTGAAGAAAATACATCTTTGTGCAAAGGAAATCACCTATTTGGGGCACATAATCAGGCCTCATGAGTACTCGCCCTTACCAGAAAAGGTACAGGTGATCAGGGATTTCCCAGAGCCTGGTAATATGAGATCTTTGCGTCGATTTCTGGGGATGATGGGTTTTTACAGACCTTTCATCAAGGATTTTCATGTCAAAGCAGCAAATCTTTTCGAATTACTAAAGGGAGATGCAGTTTGGGAGTGGAATAAACCACAATCAGACTCAGTACATCAGCTAAAGGACAGCCTGACAAACTGTGTTTTAGTGCTTCCAGATTTGGATAAGAGGTTCGAAATCTCGACGGATTCCTCGGGAATCGGATTTGGGGTAGTGCTCTCCCAACACATCGAAGGACGTGGGCTCGTACCTGTAGCATTTGCTGGGAGGAGACTCACAGATACACAAAAAAAATCACGGCGTTTCTGAGCAAGAAACGGTAGCCGTAATGTATGCTGTACGTAAGTTCAGACCTTACATTGAGAACGCACCATTCTTGATCGAAACATACCACAGCGCGTTGGCATTCTTGAAGTTCTTGAAACAGCCTTCAGGAAGGTTAGCACGGTGGATTCTCGAACTCCAGGGAATGGATTTTGAGATAAGATACAAGAAGGGTTCACAGAACCAAGTGGCAGATGCAATCTCCAGGATGTACGAGGATGAAGCCAAAAGTCCAGTACTGATAGTGGATTATAAGGTGGAAAACGTAAAGATAACCAAGAGACCCGCCGGATTTCCAAGTTTGGAGCAGATCCGGACGGCGCAGTTTGGTGACAGTTGGTCATCGCGCCAGATTGCTAAGTTAAGCAATGTAGCTGAAAGGCCTTCAGCTGTGGACGGAAGTAACCTCAAACCAGGGAGACTCTGCTTGCGTGATGGGATCTTGTGTAAAATCTACATTCCACGTAACGTTCGTGACGTAGCTGAAGGTAATACACGTTTTAAAGCGTTTTTACCGCAGTCACTATGGCACAACGCCATTGCTGCAATCCATTGCTCACCACTGGGAGGCCATTTTGCAGTATTTAAGACTTTGAAAAGAATGCAGGAGCTGGTAGGATGGATTGGCATGAAGAAGGACATAGTAGAGTTCGTACGCAGCTATGACAAGTGTCAGACTTGCAAAACCGATATTTCGAAACCTGCTGGGCTCCTGAAGACTATTGATCCTCCTGATGCCCTTTGGAGAAAAGTATCCGTCGATCTTCTTGGGCCCCTGCCAACAACCCCAAGAGGGCGGCTCTGGATACTTGTAGTTCTGGATGAGTTCAGTTCCTGGCTAGAACTTTTTGCTCTCAGGACGGCCAAAGCGAACAAGTTGCCGAGTGTGTGAAGGAGGTAGCACTGCGTTGGGGATTTTTTTCTAGAATTTTTTCTGACAATGGACCTTGTTTCGTGGCTAATTTGTGGCATTGTTTGTGGAGAGATTGGGGTATAAAAGCTCAAGTCGCAACCCCTTACAATGCTCAGGCTAACGTGGTCGAGAGGCAGAATCGCGTCATCAAACACATGTTACGATGCTTCACTGCAACTCACATCGAATGGGATCTTCATTTGCAGGAGTTCGCCTTTGCAATGCGAAGTTCTGTGTCTGAATCTAGTAAGTTCAAACTCAGTGAACTGAACATTGGACGAAACCCAACCGGTCCGTGGGGACTTGAGTTAGACCAGCTAACAACTGGACCTCTACCCAAGAAAACACGTGGCAAGGAAATGGCTCAAAGGGAGATTGTACAGCGTTTTTCTGAGATGTATAAGTTGGCTAGGCAGTCATTGAAAGCATCTAGGGCACAGAAAAAGGTCTACTATGACAGACGACACAAGGCTCTAACCCTAAAGGTGGGAGATTTTGTTGTCCGCCATACACACACGCTATCAAATGCAGCGCGAGGTATAACTTCATCCCTGGCGCCCAAATTTGCTGGCCCGTTTGTAATTTCGGCCGAAAATCCGAGAAAACATTCATGTTGAGAGACGTTAAGACAGGAAAGGAAACTGGTCCACTTAGCGTAAACCAATTGAAACCCTATTTTTTCCCTGCTAAGGAAACCCCAAAGGTTCCTGAACAGGAAAAATCAGTGGTTATTCCTAAAAAAAAAATAATTCAACCAACGTTACCTGACAAACCAATCCACTCGTACAATTTGCGAAAACAAATTGGAGGGGGGGGGGGCGTCAGAAAGAAACAATAACGTAGGTTGATATTATGAGTGAAACCAAACTTAGGTCGGTTTTTAAGCCCTAAAAACCAAGAATTTGAAAGAATTAACCTGTTTGTTTACAATACATTAGCATACATGTAATGGTGCAATGAGTGAGTAAAGGAAACAGGATGGAAACGCAATAAGAATGGTGAAAAAAAAATCTACCATTCCAAACACGTTTTTATACAGAAATAACGCAGAAACACGCATAAATACAGAAATAAACATGTATTTACTCAACTCCAAGTTATTTTCATGTAGACTGGAGGGGGGAGGGGCCGATGGTCACTCCTTGCCTTTTTATCCACTACGATGAGGATTAGGAACGGGGGTGACAGGCGTAGGCCTAAAAATCCCGTTGCGTGCGAAGACATGGGGAGGGGGAGGGGAGTGAAAGACGTAGATCAATCGCTTCCATCCACCCGCTTTAAACCATTTTTTCTACATAATCCTAACGAAATCATAACTCTACACGTAATAATGCTTCAATACTTACCTAATCTTGCTCCTCGGCGGGCTTTAAAAGCAATGTTGAGTCCGGCAGTCAACATCGGGTCGAGGGCGAGGTGAACGGTGTGTTTTGCGGCTGAAGCGGAAGTATTGTGCGTCATTTCCGGGCATTATGGATCCGCGGGCGGATCTGCATGCGTAATTCCCGTAGAATTTAATGGAGACTACGGATCCCAAACACGTGATAAACAGAATCGCTTAAAAACACGGGAACAGGATCAGAATCTTCACTTCGTCATGGAGAACATCCACAGTAATGCTGGGAGAAAAAAAGGCGAAACAAAATTTTTTTCCCGAAAACTTACCAACGAAAAGAAGGATGGCAGAAGGTGGTAGACGTGAGGAGGAACCGGGTTATTGGAGGAGAAAAGTAAATACGTAAGAGAAGCCAAAGAAGACGACGCCGAAATCTACGGAGAAGCCAAGGCCGCCTGAGGGAAAGGAAGTCAAGAAGGCTGACATTGCTCCAAAGGCCATGGCACCAATACCACGAGGACGTGCCAAATCGGATCCGAAGAGAAGGCGTCATTCCAAGGAACGTAAGATCCGTATGGAGGATAAAACTACGCAAACGGAGCAACCCAGATCGCAACACGTGTCAGCACAGGTTTGGATGGCAGCCAAGGAAAGAAGTCAAGTCCTACGATTTCTGTCAACTATTGGCTGGAGGTCTTAGCTGAATACGAACTACAACTTGGAAAGCCGGATCACGCACGTGCAATAATCGTAAGGCACAAATTCGCTAATGACTTGCCAATTCCGATGCGAAATCCATGGGGTATACCATTAGAAGAACGTCAAGGGCCCGACGCGCCCATGGGGGGCACACCCGATGCACCGGGCCATGATGATGCAAACCAAGAATGGGCGACGTTAGAGGTTCCTACTTCCACGGAGGGATCCCAATTACTAGACCAGCGTATTGATGAGTTGATAGCCATGGCAGACGGAGAAAAAGACGAGAGATTCCAGATTGGTGGAGAAGAGTCTCTGAACATGGACGTTTCTGGCGAGTTGGAGGAAGAGGAGGTGTAGGACGGAAACAGAAGTTCCCCCCCCCCCCACCCATTTTTTTCCAGAAAAACAAAGAAACACTCGTGGAAATAAAAAGTACAAAGAGAAAAAAATTATAAAAACTAAGATGTAATTAAAAAGAAGCCTTTAGTGTTTAAAGGGAAAAAAAAGAATTACAAAAACTAGTGATGTTGAACTTAACAGAAAAAAGCCTAAGAAGATGTTAACACTGGAACTAAATCATGAAAAAAAAAACTTAAACCAAAATGTTTTTAATGATTACTAGGTAGAAAATATGTTATGTGCGTAACAGTGAACTCATGGCAACAAGTTAAAACTGTGCAGCGAGACAAACTAAGTGCAAAATTTTCAAAATAAAAATGGGCACAATTTTGGGAACACTTAGCGGAACTCTAGCACATGTTAGGCCTTAATTGCGGGTGCAATAAGACCACAGGAGGACACACTAATCTCTGGAGGTGATGGTGCGGTCATCACGGTGGGGTAACTCGGTTACGTAACATTAAGACGTACGGATGGGTACGAAAAATGTATGGTGCGCAGTACGAAGATTCGGCTGATTAGTATTGTATATAGTTAGCTTGGCTCACATTCGAAATTTTTTCCCAAGTCTTGTTAAAATTAATGGTAGGCATGAAACTCTGTACAATTTGAATCGAAGTGTTTATTTTTTTATGTGTTTATTTAAATAAATGCTTGATCTATGATACTAACAAACCTTATTGCAGGTTGGGGGATAATGGCGTTACATACATGTGGTCTTTCTTTGCCTAAGCAAACACTTAGGGGAGGAGATGATGTAACACGCTACAATGTATAGCGAGGCGCTACTACGCGGTACGCCTTGCAGTTACTTGCGCTGCTTGTGCACCCTCTCAATATCTGCCTAAACGCAGCTATTGGCAGAGCTCCAACAGCCGGGTAACGAGCTTGCTCCTCTACTCAAACTAGATGGAACCAGTTCGGGCCAGTTAGCCTGTCACGTGACGTAAAACCTGAAGGGTATTCCCCCCCCCCCTCCTGGCCAGTATATAATCTGGCCGGCTGGGCCAGAATCTGGACTTGGTGTAGGAGAGACGGTGCGCCCACAGTCTCTCTGCTCTGAACAGGGTCGATTTAAGGGGAAAACTTGAAGCCGATGCCTAATATGTGACGCTATTGTGTATAGTCCCCTAGCTATACAGTAAGGAGTGAATAGGAATTGAGCTTGACTCGAAACTTATCGTCTACTCCCTTAGCACCTCACAGTTTTGCCACCAGAGTGTAAAGAAACGCGCATGTACTCGTACGAATGCACGCAGACATGCTCACACGCATGCGCTCATGTACACAAACACACATCCTGCACTCGCGCACGTACACACCCACATACGTACACACACATGTTATTGCTTAAACATGCGTGCACACACACATGCCTGCACATGCAAGATTGTACATGCACATCGTTTTATCAGGTATTTACTGATATTATTTCTCTTTACAGCACATTAGTTACTTAGACCGTTGAACGTGTCTTGTTAATGGAAAAAAATTGTTCTCCACATGATGGCATGTACTGATGACATATTAAGTGCTGAAAAATCTCTTCGTTTGAATGTAAGTAAGGCACCGCTTTAAACTGCTATCCAGCAGGTCATGCGCAGCAACAAAATCTACTAAACCAGATCAATAAAAATCTGGGTTAGCACTTCAGCTCATCTATCTTTATGAAATTACTAGAGGAAGCCCGTGCTACGCACGGGTAGTGTTTGATGCACCGTTAAAAACACTGAGATGATTTCCTTCCTCATGTGTTTGTTACGGAATGCTTGTATCCCGTCTATGTGGTTTTGCGTACCCTGGCTAGCAAACGGTGTTTTTCGTTTGCTTCCCTTCCCTCATTCAGCGTATCCCTTGTTCCGGAGTCCATACACTTACATGACATATGATTATTTCCTGCCAAAATGGTTGGAATACGCGTTTGTACATGTGAAATAAATAAATAGGCCTTTGTGCATGTGAAATAATAAATACGCCTTTGTACACCGGAAATAAATAAATAGGCATTGGAGACCAAGCGAAGCTTGGATTAAACAAACGAAGCTTGAACAATCAGCAAGAGGGCGAACGGGCTCATTCTTCCCACGGTAGCAAAGAAAAAGGGCGAGCGACCAACAATGAAAACGGATATGTACTCTATCAATTACTTGCGGGCGTCTTGTGGCGGGCGTCTTGTAGCGGCCGTCTTGTGACCGTCTCGTTGCCGTCCATCCTACGCAACAACTCGATTTAAGGGAAGATTAAACAAACGAAGCTTGAACAATCAGCAAGAGGGCGAGCGGGCTCATTGTTCTCACGGTAGCAAAGAAAAAGGGCGTGCGACCAACAATGAAAACGGATATGTGCTCTATCAATTACTTGCGGCCGTCTTGTGGCGGCCGACTTGTGGCCGTCTCGTAGCCGTCCATCCTACGCGACAACTCGATTTTATTAATAAAGATAATTTTACAGTTAATATACCTTTAAGCAATTGAACCACATCTACATTATGTAGAGTGTTCACATCCTCTTGTTTGAATCATCTCAAATGGATTATCCCCAATTAATATTTAATCCCGAGATATTCATTCCAATTTTTATATTCTTTTTAAATGTTCATTAGCCGAATACTGGACGAGACCATATTGTCAAAATATTGGCACAAGAACGACTGGTCCGTATCTTCTCTTGTCCTGACCCAAGCCCAAAGCTGAAGACGACATTTTAAGGAGTGCTTCTCACTTGAACCTGCTGGCTCTACCTTAATTCCGAGTTTCTAAAAGTTAAGTTTCATTTTTAACTTAGACATTTTTCATAATTCAAAAGTTCCACTTCCTAAATACGTGAATAATTCCTCCTGTCCACAGCATTCCACGATAAAAATAATAGACGTCTCCTAGGGGCTTTAAGGGCAATTATTATTCATTATCGCAGCAGTCATTTTGGCCTGTAGACTGGATTAGGAAGATGGCGGTCCTCCCTCTTCGCTTCTCAACCAAAGACTTGGAAGTGTCAGGGAATTTTTGAGTGACGTGGCCTTATCAGCGGGGTCGCTATTAATCCCCTGACTCAAAATGATATTTTGTCTTTTATCTTGGTCAGGGGATGTAACTGCGTGTTGTCCACTGTGGCAGTCTATGGAGAATGACCACGAGACTCACGTGGTTCAACTAATTTGTTCCACAAAGTTTTTTAGTGCACTTAAAATAATTCTAATACAGTAAGTTCTGCTACCTCCACAAGTCTACAGTACATAATCTACTTGCTTATACTTCTCCCAACCGTCTGTAGCACACTTTAGTGTACTTCCACACGTATGTGGTACATAATAAACTTGGTTCTACTCTATCCACATGTCTACAGCACATAATAGTTGCTCCAATGTCTTCTACATGTCTATAGCACATTAAAATCTTTCATACTTCTTCCACATGTGTACAGTGAATAATATACTTACTCCAGGAGCAAGTAATGAGTTCCGTAGGAAAGAGTGTGGGCAGTATCAACGCTCTTTCTCAATGCATAACGGAAACAGCGCTAAAATCGGCAAACTGTTTACTACAGTAACGCATCCACCTTACAGTAGCATTTGAAAAGACATGGTTTTCATGTCAGGATAGACGAGTTGATAAATCGGTTAGCATGGTCTAGTGATTAAAGGAGACTCTGATGTTGGATCGAGCCAAGGTTATTGTAGTCGAATTTTTAATTTCATTTTTCTGGACTATACTGGCCACGATTTAAACGATCAAGAGAATCATATGACCCGTCAAACTTCAGATCACAGTGAATTAATTAAAGTTCGTTATACCTCAATCTACTGATCCTACTCCTTCCACATGTCTACAACACATTATGCTTTTTCTACTCCTTCCACAGCACGTTGTACTTTTTTTCAATAAGTGTATCAATACTCCAGCCTAAGGTCTGGAAGCCGTTGTTTTGGTTTTTGAAACCTCATACTTTGAATGGGATAAAACATTTTTGCTCAAATTAATGGAGTACCTATGGGGGGCCCCCTTTCGACGTTTCTTTGCGACATTGTGCTCAACACCATAGACACCAGACTTGTTACTGCCTTTCCTCAAATTGCTTACTATAAACGCTACATCGACGATAGCATTAGTTTACTACCAGCGCAGCAAAAAAATGTAATTTTACAGTTCCTTAATGACATCACTCCATCGCTCAAGTTCACAATGGAACACTCAAAGGATCAAGCCTTGCCTTTCTTAGATTCCAAAGTAATAATAAACAACAATGCTGTAGAATTTATGCACTTTCGTCAGCCTATGGAGACAACCCGCACACTTAATTTTCATTCTTATGTTGCCCAACACTATGAAAGCAATGTCGTTATTAATGAAGTAAAAAGAGTAGCATCACACACAACCAACCCATTATATCTCAATTCCGAACTTGATTACATACTGCTCAAATATGTTGAAAATGGTATCCTCTAGCCTATACCAAAAGGCTCATTTTGAGAGCTCTTGGCCCCAAAAGGGATCCTCTCCCCTCCCCCTCTTTGTTCCTGATACTCCCATACTTACAAGGAATCACCGAAAAGCTGAAAAAATTGCTGATAAAACAAAATATCAGGCTTGTGTCAAGTAGACACAGAAATATAAAGCAAATGACGGAAAACAGTCATAAAATAGATCAAGGCAAAATAAAAAATACGGTGTATCGTATACCATGTGGTGAAAGCACATGTGGGGCCAGTTATATTGGCCAGAGCCTGCAAAGGCTACAGGAACGTCTCAATTCCCACAAATCTAATTTTAAATTACATACTGAATCCAGTTCACTTGTTCAACACTGTTTTAAAACAGGAATCTTCCCCAAAAAGCTCTCAACAGGGCATGCACCAGCTCTGGACAGGACCGAAATACTTTTCACCGAAAAAAACACCAGGGCAAGAATAAACCTTGAATCACTTATTATCCTTACTCATGTACCTCCTGTTTACAATCATTTAATTCCAGAAAGCAAATCTCTAAAAGAATATTTTCCAGTCATCAACAACCTACAACTTAACAAATGCAACAAGTTCAAGAAAAAGCCGTCTGACTAACCACCCTATATTATTTGGACCAGGCCATAGTATTCTGAACCACGTGACATCACTGCCTTCTGTTACCACTCAACTTCCGGGGCCCATCTAATAGCATGGTGTATCATTTGATATCATTTTTGGTATGTTTTATATTTTTAATATTTTTAACATTTTAATGTTTTAGGCCTTGAACATGCCTGAATGGTTTGTTTTTATAGACTTGGTGACTCGGCAGATACTGCCATGAATTTAAAAAATGTTTTAGTGTTTATTTTTACCTGAAAACAGGAGGTTGTCCTCCCGAAACGTAGTGTGGTTTTATTTGTGCACGAAACTGGCTGTAACTATATCTTATCTGCTAAAAGTGCTGAAACTTCTCAATCCACATGTCTACAGCACACTATACTTTTTCTACTTCTTCCACGTGTCTACAGCACACTCTTTTTCTACTTTTCCACGTGTCTATAGCACATTATACTTATTTCCACTTCTTCCACATGTCTTCAGCACATTATGATTTTTTCTACTTATTCCACATGTCTACAGCGTATTATTGGAACAGAGCGACTGGCGCGAGCATAGCTAGCTCCTTATGCAGTGACTCATTGGGATTTCTTAGTGTGCAGCATTATGTCAGAACTACTGAACTGAATTAGATGAAATTTTGTATGCTGACCAGTTACAACCCGGCAATTGCCTCTTTTTTTTCAGATCGAAAATTGGGTATATTTTGGCGAGACATTGACGAAAATGTATCGGAAATTGTTTGCACCCAATTGTTAGGGAAAACCAATTGTAAAAAACCTATTGTTTGAAACCGTTTTTGTGTGCGTGTGTGTGTGTGTGTGTGCGTTAGTTGTAAAAGCGTGATTTTTTGTTTTTTAGGGAGCATGAACCCAAACTGATTTATCTGATTTATCAGAGGGGCAATTTAGCTGGAGAAATCCATGCGGATTGATGTGTTGAATTATGCATCGTACAAACAAACAATGAATGCAACAGTTTTGCGGAATAACAATTATTCAGGCTCGCAAGAACTATGCAACTGCGTTATTGGTCAACGAAAAATTGTTAGGGCCTTAGGGCTTCGGGCAGATGACCAAGAGTGGTTAACTCTCGTTAAACCCTTTGAACCCTTTGAACTTTGAAACTATCCGGGAAAAAAAAGTTGGCCAGGATTCAGTACAAAAATGAAAAGGAAGTGAGAAGAAGGAAGGTGGGAGGGAGAGGGGATGGGGAATGAAATAAGTAAAGAAGGGAGGGGAAGGAGGGACGGAGTGGGAATGGAAAGGAGGGCGAGTCAACAATGTAGGTACAACTGTCCCCCCGCCCCTCTTTTCTGCTTCTTCCACATGTCTTATGTGCATAATATATTTACTCCAGTTGTTTCCTCATGTCCACTGTAGAAATAATTGCTTCCATTCCTTCCACGTGTGTAAACACTGGCTCCTACTGGCTCCTTCCACAATGTAACTGCTCCTACTGCTTCCATGTGCTTGTTTAACAGTGAAAGCCAATCAGAGGCGCAACTACGGTACTACGTGTTTTTTTGCTTTGTTTTTTTTTTGTTTGCTGAACAAAACGGGTCAAATCTTCGAAAACGTTATTGTCTTTTAGTGAACTGCTAAGAACGGCTTATTAGTATGACTTTAACTACAGTGTGGTCTATCTTGATTTATAGTCACTAATAACTTATTGAAGTTAGACCTAGAACTGATCGGTTGTGGTTGTCAGCAATGCGTAGAGATTCAAAACTTGTTTTTCATTAACTATTTGGCTCTAACTTTTCTCACTCAAGCTATAAACAAGTCACCTTTTGCTACAAAATATCATAACAGAACATATAATAACAGAATATCATAACAGAAAATAAAACTTGACTTCCTTTTTAAAAAGGCCAGAATACTACATGAAGACTAAGCTTTTAGTTTCTTGGTTTTTATAGAATGCTTATGCACTACTTTTAAGTTTGGACTGGAGTTACTGATCCAAATCACTTTTTTACAGTGGTTAAACATTTATTTATTTATTTATTTATAACATTTTGCAGCATAATGTGGAATAGGTACAAAGTGCTTTAAAGTTTCTTTTAAATAGACGCATAGTATTAAACAGTTTTCGGGATCGGTTTGATATCGGTGTCTCATCGGAATCAGCAAAATATCCTGGTAGGTTATCGGTATCACACTTTGCCTATAAACGAAATTCCAGCAAAAATGAAAAGGTTACCTTAAACTGAAAACAAAGATATCTCC
>JAHWFP010156010.1:0-15010 GCA_023313725.1 Lithobius niger
TAATATCTCCGCCTTCTGTGAATATTTTTCGATTAAATTTGGTATGTCGTAAGCTATGTTGGACTTGGTCAACAAACATACCAAAATTCATTAAAATCCACAGAAGCAAATCAGAGATTTGGACCGGAGCTGAAAACCATGAAATTCGATTATGGCTTGTCGTTCTTGGCACGACACGTTTCTACTACGCTCTCTACGGATCAATTTGTCCTGTAATACTTTCCATAAGGCCCTTAGGGAGCTCTAAACGACCAGAACGATTGTTAACAATGCCAGTCAGCAAACGCCAGCTGCAAAACGTAGGTTGAAGATTAAAGGGTTTGTTTACATATTGGTTTGTGCAAACCGTAATTGACACGAAACATTAAAACAAGCTAATCTAAACTGCATAGTACACCAAAATTAGCGCAAATTAGAAAACAAAAACGAACTCGTTTGATGCTTAAGTTAAGGTTTAACTGATCCAAAGTCAAAACAGCAAAGGAACACAAATAAACTTTTTTAAGGTTTCAAATAATGCAGTGTTGCTGTACTGTTTAGTCCATGTGAAACCTACTGCTGTATTACACACGTAACCATATTATACACATAAATACAATTAAAGCCAGAGCTCAGATTTCAAAACTTTTCATACCCTAACGAAGGAATAAAAAGTAAGGCCACACACTGGACTACTTTCTTAAATACATTTTTCAGTGTTATTTAGTCACGTTGTCTACTTTTCGTTCATCACCCTACTGATGATACATACGCCATTTTTCAAGATTTTAAAGCACCTTTCCAGGCATGGAATTTCATTATTACTTTCCAGGACATATTCAAGGACTAATCAACCCTGGTCTTTAGATTTATTGTAACAGCTTAGACGAACTAAAAGCTGAACTGTAACGAAGGACAAAATAATCAGTCATTCATTTCTGTTGCTGTGGATTGCATGAGAATAAAGAGGTGCACGTTAGATGATGGTTACGCAACAATACGAACACCATGCGCTTTGCGGTCTGATGTGTAAGTAACAATGAACTTCAGGGATTTCTGCGTGACGAATTGTGAACAAAGAAAGCAAACGAACAAGTGACCTGTAACGGCTAATTATTTATAGACAGATTCCTCAAGAAAAAAGGAAGAGAGGAAGATAAGACAGTGAGACCTTTTATACGTTTACAGTCATGTGCAAAATATGTTTCGCGTGTGCAAAAATAAAGATGGTAAAAGCATTTGACTATACGGCAGTAAGGTTTCACGTGGACTAAAGAATACAGCAACACTGCAGTACCTGAAACCTTACAGAAAAGTATATTTGTGTTCCTTTCTGCTTTGACTTCGGATCAGTTAAACCTTGCTTTAAGCATAACAAGAGTTCGTTTTTGTTTTCTAATTTGATTTATAGTCAGGACGCTTACCACTGGTATGTGCTTGTTCAGCTTGCTCGGAGTCCACTCCCAAAGTTTGTGTTGTGCGTTGGGATGTTTTTAACGGTTTTGTACTTGGTGTACTTAAGTAAATTGACCCATTTTCATTGAAAAATTATTGTTTTTCATCCATCGCAACACACAAAAATCCGACACCTTCATGAAAGAAGGAAGGAAGGGGGGGGGGGGGGGGGGAGAAATAAGGGGAAATAAGAATGGGGAAAAAGTGTTGAAAGCAAGTATTATCATATTTCTGGAAATTCTTCTATGATGGGTAAGGACATCCCTTGGCCTTGGTAATATTAAGTTCACCCACAACCAAAACTGGTATAAGAGAATCCGTTATATTATCTTCGACATTATACAGGGTGTCCATTTTATCATACTCATTTTTGAAACACTGCAATCTTCGAACTTAATTTCGCACCACAGCTGATCTCTACCACGTTTGCGATTTATTCCGAATTAACTGCATTATTCACGTACTGATCACAGAAATGCATAACATGCTCATTGTGACCACCATCATTGTGCACTACATTCTACAGTCTGACAATGAAGTTATCTTTAAGCATGTTAATGTGTCTTCAGAAATAGGCTGTATTTCACGCGTAATGTTGTCCTTCCGGTCATCTGTTGTTTGGGATACACTCCGTCCGTAAGGTAACACCATAAAAAAAAGTCGCACGACTTTAGGTCTGGACTTCAAGGAGGCCATGCTGATGGGGTTCGTCTGTAAATCAATCTGTCGTCGAAGTATCCTCGTAAAACGTCACGAGTTTTTAATTTAAACAATGAGATGTGGTCCCGTCTTGTTGTAACCAACAACAGTTTCAAATCTAAGAGCATAGTGTGAAGTGTTAATTTCCAGATTCCAGTTTCTGAGACGCCCTATGCACAGAATTGTTGGACTTGCAGCAAATGCCGCCTGTAGTGTTTCGATATTCTCATCTGTCCTGACAGTTTTCTTTCTTCTCCTGGATTTATTTTGTACAGTACCATCGCTTTCAAATTGTTCAATAATTCTGTGAATTTCTCGATGAGAGGGTGCAAGATTGACATCGGACAATTTAAACTTGGTGCAGAATGCTTTTCGTGCGCTGTTACAGACTTTTTGTCATGAAATAATCTGACGATCACTATGCGTTGACCCACCGTACATTGTTCTGCCATTTTGTCTGCTCTGACAATGCCAAAGCCGCAGTCTTAAAAAGCTCCAGTCCTATTAAATCCCAAACGTTGGTCTTCAAAATGTGATAAAGCGCATGCTAAATTTACTTATAGTATTTAAATGGGAGCATTTTTAAAGTGGGCATCATAAAATAGATACCTTGTAAGGTTTTTTTTCTTACAGTTAATAGACACATGTGACTCATGACTGTGATCGCATAAAAGTCTCACAGTCTTATCTTTCGCTCTCCCTTTTTTCTTGAGGAATCTTATGTCTATAAACTAGAAGAAGCCCGTGCAACCCACGGCTGATCTTGGATCCACCGTTTGCAACGCTGGCACGGTTTGGTTGCTTATGTGTATGTCCATGTTTCACCGAATTAAGTTTCTTCAATCCAAATTTTGTGCACACCGGCCAACAAACGCTTTCATCGAATTAAGTTTGTTCAATCCAATTTTTGCGCGCACTGGCTAACAAACGCTGATTTTCGTTCGCTTCGCTCACTCAATCAGCGCATCCCGTGACGCAAGTCAGTGGAAGCACCTTTTTAAAAATTGGCACGTCGCTGCAACATAAATGACTGATTATTTTGTCCTTCGTTATTGTTCAGCTTTTAGTTCGTCCAGGCTGTTACAATGAATCTAAGGACCAGATTGTTTAAGATACTGTTGCTTGAAATCTTTGGTTGTAACATGGAAACAAAATTTCAATTCCTTGGTTGCGAAATTCAAAACCCTCCTACGCATTTATCCTGAACCCCTATAAGCCTAAAATGAACAAAAGGACAACGTTCAGATCACTATACATTCGCGTATAATCTTTCAGCTGTGTAAGCCTTGCCAATTGTTCACTAGCCATGAGCTATAAGTCTATGGGATTTAACATGGGACAAACGTTATTAGTTACTATAATTACTAACTAGCTAGAAAGTATCATGAAAACAACGCTATTGACGAATCTTTCTCTCTATTTATGGTGGCCACTTTTCCTTTAATGTTTATTTTTTCTTTACCTCTGCGTCTTCTCCTTACATTTTCTACAAATTAAAAGATTTCGGCCGCATTTGGATTTATCCTCAACATGACGAAATCTGCTTTTAGTTGCTTACAGATAACAGACATATGTCTGCTAGTGATGCCGCCTTTTTTTTTTATTATCAACAATCAATCTTTTAAGAATCGAATATCAACACGTGTGATGATCTACTGTTACTTGACGGAACATACTAGCGTGTGTCTAGATGAATGTCATTACAGCTGAGGGTTAGTGTTTGTAGTCTTTGATTTTAACATCATGGGTTCAGTTTCCAGTCAGGAAAACATCCAAATGGAAACGGAAATAACTTTGACTTCGGTAAATGAGCATGGATTACTTGAAACAATTTTAATTACTCCGTTATTTAAGACTAAACAGACTAAACTAAATAATTTTTACTCATTTCACTAGCAGCTGCTTCATTGGGATGAATTCTTTAAACGTAATTAATTAAAAGTACGTAGGTTACGCCGTCTTATCTTCATCTGTACCTTTTATTCTGGTGGAGTTTTATATTTATAAATTTTCACATTGATAATTTTCAAATTTACCAATGCCAATTAGCCGTTCGATCAGCCAAATTGACATGGCTTACTTTATTTGACGAGCATTCTTCACATGCCTAAGTTTCTTCAATCCCATTTTTGCAGACACTGGGTAACAATCGCTGAATTCGTTCGCTTCGCTCACTCAGTCAGCGCATTCCCTTTAGTTGTTTTGTTTATCCTTGTGCCTTCCCCTTACTTTTTCAAGATTTCGGCAGCATTAGGATTTATTCTCGACATGACAAGCTATGCTTTAGTTGCTTGCCGTTGATAGACACATGTTGACTTAGGACTGTGAACATACAAAAAGTCAGCGCACCATCTACTATTCCGCTCTACCTTTTTTTTGGAGGCATTTCATGTCTACAAATAATTAGCCGTTACATCAGCTAAATTGAGAATTTTTGTCGTTTGCTTTCTTCGTTCACATTTAGTCAAGCAGAAACCCCCGTTACTAAAAGAGCAGAACGCGCTGTTCATGGATGCTCGTATTGTTGCGTAACCATCATCGAACGTGCATCCCTTTATTCTTACGCAATCCACGGCAACGTAAATGTTTGCTTATTTCGTCCTTCGTTGCAGTTCAGCTTTTAGTTCGTCCAGACTTTTACAATCATCTGAGGACCAGTGTTGATTGTTCAAGCCATTGTTGGTTGAAATCTTTCGTTTCAACTTAGAAAAGAAACGAAATTTAAATTCCCTGGTGGCGAATTTCAAAACCCTCCCACGCATTTGTCCTGACCCCTACAACCCCCAAACCAACAAAAGGACCATGCTCAGATCACCATGCATCCGTGTGTAAAATTTCAGCTACATAGGCCGTCTCAATTTTGCGCTAGCCATGAGCAAAAAGTCTATGGGATTTAACATGGGAAAAATCTTATTAGCTACCTTATTAGCTAACTAGCTAGACAGTGACATAAAAACAACGTTATTGACGCATCTTTCTCTGTATGAATGGTGCACACTCATCCTTTAAATTTTAAATTTTCCTAATCTCTGACCTTTCCCCATACATTTTCCACAATTTTAAACCTTTCTGTCGTATTGGGATTTATCTTTAACATGTCAAAATATGCTTTTAGTTGCTAACAGTTAACAGATACATGTCTGCTAGTGATCCGCCTTTTTATCATTAACAATCAATTTCTTAACAATCGGATGTCTACAATGGGATGATCTACTGTTACTTGGCGGCGACACACTAGCTTGTGTCTAGATTTAGGTAGTCTAGGTTGAGCAGAAGGTGCTATATGGACCAATTAGGCTCTACTAGAAATAAAAAAACAAAGAAAGGCAACCGTGGTTTACCAAACGACAAGCACGCAACAACAATCGTGCATGCAATGATTGTTGCGCTAAAAACTCTGGAACAATTCAACGAGTTTTTCTATCGTATCAGGCTGCCAATTTCGAGGTCTACTGGCCCCAAAATAAACAACACGTCGTCATTTGGTTTAAATGATAAGTTTTCAACAGAAACATGGATTCTTTGCTTACTAACAAAGACAAACGGATTTATTGAGGGGTTGGTGGCCCGAAGACCAAACCTTTAGCTAGCCAGCAAATGATAAATGACGTGCACTGAAATTGTAATCAAGTTCGTTGCCGATTGTTATCCGATTGCATCCTGGGAGCGTTAGCCAGCCAACCTGTATTCTGGCCTTGTCTTATGATGTATGTACAGTGCATTGGCTTTCCTGTGTGACTCAGTTTTATCTAGACACACGCTAGTGTGTCGCCGCCAAGTAACAGTAGATCCGATTGTTAAAAATAGATTGTTAATGATAAAAAGGCGGCTCACTAGCAGACATGTGTCTGTTAACTGTAAGCAACTGAAAGCATATTTTGGCATGTTGAGGATAAATCCCAATGCGACAGAAATGTTTCAAATTTTGGAAAATGTAAGGGGAAGGGTCAGAGATTATGAAAAACTAAAATTTAAAGGATGAGTGTCCACCAATCATAGAGAAAAAGATGCGTCAATAACGTTGTTTTATGTTACTGTCCAGCTAGCTGACTAGCTAATAAGATTTTTTTTCCCATGTTAAATCCCATAGACTTTTTGCTCATGCCTAGCGCAAAATTAAGAAGGCCTACGTACCTGGAATTTTGCACACGGATGCATGGTGATCTGACGATGGCGCTTTTGTTGATTTGGGGGTTGTAGGGAAAGGTCGATCCTATTAGCCTAGTTAATCGCACCCAATAATACTTTGGACGTTAAATGAAAACTTGAAGATTGCTACAGGGAGTAGCAATCTTCAAGTTTTCATTTAACTTTCGAACTATTAGTCGGTGCGATTGACTTGGCTAATAGGATTGACCTTGGCGGCCTTTCCCTGGTTGAATGATATCACTACCTTCAAAGGCCGATCGTTTTTGGAAACTTGGCGGGTTTTTCTATCAGTTTTGGTTTTGGGTGGATAACATTCACTCACACACAGGTAAATGTTGCAACACAATGTGCACCCGTTTACCATTCAAGAACAAAAAAAAAGGATTGCTCATTTCACTATCAGCTACTTCAGGTGGACGACTGATGTTACATGCCTGAGTGCCTGCTAACCGTCGTTAAGTAGGTTAATAGCTGAGAATAAATTAACGCAATTTTAACCATCCCGTAATGTGTGTCCGTTTATTGTTAAAATTTTTCAGGCAAATTATCATTACTTATTTCACTGTCAGCTGCTTCAAGTGGATGAACTGTAGATTACACTTAAGGAGCTCACCTTCTTTAACCGTTTACTTCCAATACCTACTTTACTGGACAGTCACTAAGCAGAAAATAACTTGAGTCCCAACGTGCGACGTGAGCTTTGTGAGGGATCCCCGGGGACCCCGAATTCAAGACAAGCAAATACAGCCCAGTGGTCAGCATCCCTGACTTGATACCAAGCGAACGCTGGCTCGAGTCCCTCCACTGACCTAAGTAATGGCACTAAAAAAATAGTGAATAGGAAGTAAGGCCGCCAAAAAAATTCTTAAAATCAGTGAAACAAGAAAAACCCATGCAACATATTTCCACAAGGCATTCGTTTTGTAAGTCTGACACTCGCCTACCAAAGCAGTTATGCACAAAAGTATCTCACAATTTAGTCCTGAAATAGAAATTAAAAAAATTACAAGGTTGGACACTGATGGTACCTACCTGAACCCAACCCCAGATCTACAAATGAGTGTCGAATCGACGCTGAAGCATGTTGAGCAGAACAGGAATTGAGCACCGCGAGCATTGCAGAAATGATAATTCGTTCAGTGAAAAAACTGTGGCGGACGTCGATAGGAGAAGTAGACCCCTGCAATCGAAGCCCATGCCCTTAACATTTCAGACTCTATAAAGTCCAAGTAGCGCCACCACAGAACAACCTAGCCTTAATTCAATTTAGCCCAATTTACAGTGATTTGATTTAATTTAATAGAGCACTGTTATTTTAATCGCTGCACTTATTTTGGACCGTCATACAAACCGATACATAGTTTGCTGTCTTTCCTTTTTGTGATTAAGGAATTCGTCATGCGTTGCAATCGACATGCATTGCCAACAACTCGAACGTCTCCACACGGCACCGACTCTGCAACCAACCCATCCACGAGCCGGACAGCCTCTTCCACGGCCTCATCCCGTCTCTTGCTCCACATTCGGACATCTCCAGGAAGCCGAAATCTCAAAAACAAAACCCATCATCCAACCGCCCCTTTCAGATGAACAGGCAATCCAACCCCGCCCCTCACCAGACGACTGGAACAAAGCTACGGCCACAACGTCGCCAATCCGTCCGAAAGATCATCCTCCTTTCAGTCGAGAAACCAACAGCCCTTTCGGCCCGATCCCCCTCGCTCCCGCTCCGGCCAACGCAACCAGCAGAAGCGAGCCGCAACTCCCGATCGCCACAGCCGTCACTCGTCACCTGGGGGCAGGAGCAACTTTTGTAGAAACCAACAATGACGCCTCCCGCCTCTACTGCCTTCTAGTCGGCACGAGACTTCGCCTCTTTGTCCCAGCTTGGCAGGAACTCACCCACAACACGGAAATTCTATCCATCATAAAACATGGCTTTCGGCCGACTCTCTTGAATCAACCGCCGCTAACACCCTTTACCCCGTGAAAGTTCTCTCCTCCGACCATGCAAGCCCTTTCGTTCGAAGTCTCAGAGCTCCTCCGGAAAGATGCAATAAAGGTTTGCCACAAACCAGGACCAGGCTTTTACAGCACCATTTTCACCCGACCAAAGAAGTCAGGAGGCTCTCGTCTAATTTTCAACATGAAACCACTCAACAAATTCATTCACAACGAACACTTCATGTTGGAAACTCTCGAATCAATCTGCCTCTCGTTCAAACAAAACGACTGGACAGTCTCGATCGACCTGGAAGACGCCTATCTCCATGTCCCGCTTCACCCGGTGGTCACGCACATCTTCCGCTTCATCTACAACCGAAAGATCGACGAATTCCGTTGCAGCCCCCCCCCCTCGGACTAAATGTGGCCCCAAGAATTTTAACGATGATCTTAAAACCAATTCTGACAAGTCTTCACCAACAACAAATTCAAGCCAGCGCCTACCTAGACGGCTGGGCTCTCAACAACCCAGAGCCAACACCCAATACCTTCTCATATTCGTACGCAACAAAGGCAAAACCAACTCCCTGTTAAACCAGTTGGGCTTTGGGGTGAACTACTAAAAGTCGCGACTAACTACGGCTCAATCCTTCACATTCCTAGGAGCCTCTTTCAACCTTCAAACAGCACGAATTTCTCCCTCACCAGACCGAATCGAGGATCTACTCCGACACATCCGTCTCTTTTGGAACCAAACAATCTTCTCTCCACGGGAATTCAACTCCCTCATCGGGAAAATGGATGCAATGGCGAACCTTGTCCCCACGGCCGATGGATGGTGAGACGCTTCCACCATCACCGCATAGACGACTGGTCAATCAACCAACTTCACCCCATCACATCAAGTCCATTCAGTCACGACTTTCCATACGAAACCCTGTTATGGTGGTCCGACGTAACGAACCTATCAAGAACGCTGCCCCTCCACGAACCCCCACCCGACCTACTAATCTTCACAGACGCATCCAAAGTCGGCTGGGGCTTACATCTAGGCAACCAGGAGATGTCCGGCCTCTGGCCTGCATCCTGCAAAGACCACATCAACATCCTCGAGCTTCGTGCCATCCTTCTATCCCTACGCCACTTTCTTCCACTAATAAAAAACAAGGCAATCTAGTTCTAAGCCGACAACACGACAGCCCTGGCCTACATCAGGAAGGAGGGGAGCAAAATCAAGATCCCTACACAGCCTAACATCAGAAATCTTCAATCTGTGCATCCCAAACAACATCACCCTGCTGCCACTTCATATCCCAGGCAACAGGAATGTGATTCCCGACTCTCTGTCATGCCAGAAACCACCAACGGGCGAATGGTGCCTCAAGAAATCCATCTGCGAATCTCTCTTCAACATCTGGGCACACCGATGCTGGACCTATTAGCCACGAAGCACAATGCCAGACTTCCCCACTACATCAGCCCGATCCCGGACGAAGGAGCAATAGCTGTCGGCGCCCTGACATTCCCATGGCACAACCTATTTGCTTACCTGTTCCCTCCCTTCAAGCTACTACCACAAGCCCTTCAGAAAATAGAAGAAAGCCAGAGACTGTTCCTCCTAATAGCCCCACTCTGGCCATCAGCAGCATGGTTTCCACTTCTCCTAGACCTAGTAGTTGACACTCCAAGAAGTCTACCCCTTCAACCAGATCTTCTGTCACAACAGAAAGGGTCAAAACTACACCCAAACCTTGCAAACCTCAACTTACATGGGTGGCTACTATCGTCAAACTCCTCAGGAGGGAAGGCTGGAATTCATCAAGAAGAAGCGGAACGTATCGCCTCAAAAGCAACCAGGGACTCTACCAACCCCATGTACGACAGTCACTGGTCCAAGTGGATTCATTGATGTATCACAAAACATACAAACCCAATCGACCCTCCTTTACCCGACCTCCTGAAATTCTTCTCAGACCTGTTGAACATCAACAATCTGAAAGGGTCAACTATTCTCGTTTATCGCTCCGCCTTAAACTCAGTCTTCAAAGCCGCCAATAGGTCCAAGTTATTAGACGACTATCGCATCGCAGCATTACTACGTTCATTCGAAAACGAACGCCCTACAATCAGACTAACCGTAACCAACTGGGACCTATCCCTTGTCCTACAATCTCTAATGGAAGAACCATATAAACCAATGCAAGACAGCTCTCTTCATCTCATGACCCGCAAAACTGTCTTCCTCGTAACCCTAGCAGTCAGCCTAAGATGTTCTGAAATCCAAGCCCTCTCCGCAGACCCAGCCTACTGCATTTTCGGCCCTAACTTCTCCTCTGTCACAATACACCCAAGAGCATCCTTCAGAGCAAAAACACAGAAACTATCAGAACCATCAAAACCGATCACGTTTCCAGCCCTTTCGAACCTCGCAGGCAACGAACCTGAACGCCTTCTCTGCCCAGTCAGAGCGCTACGCTTCTACCTGGCCCGAACACAGCATGAATACATTCGTAGAGGCAGAAACCTACTCTTTCTTCCCGTCGACCTCCAGAACGGCGAAACTTCAGCTGCTATGGTGTCACGCTGGATAAGAAAAACAATCGAGGCAGCTTACGACAAACAAAACATGAGTAAGAGCATGAGGGTGACGACACATGAGGTAAGATCAATTGCCACCACGCCACCCCGATCGAAGAAATCCTGGCAGCAGCATCTTGGCGCCACCAATCAACCTTCACCTCACACTACCTGAGAGACATGTCAAGGGAAGAATCTGGACTACACTGGTTGGGACCAATCGTCGCAGCCAGAACTGTGGTCAAGCCCCCTTAAGCTCTCAGAACAGAAGCAAGCCATCTATGAAGGAAGCAAGCCATCCAGTTGGAAGCAATACCCACATACAAACGGTCCTTTTCAGGGTCACCAATCCCTACGAAAGAGATCCAAATTACTGTTTACACACTGTTCTGAATAAAGTGCAATTTTTTCTCTTCCAGATAAAAAATTTGGGGTCTAAGCCTGCTTGCATCCCGGGGCGCCCGTCAAGGCGGTGCCCGCCACCAATTTTGACGAGGTCAACTGATAATGCTAAAATTATCAGGTTAAGTTGTTTTGGCCATAAAGAAAGAACATTTTGCCAGCCCCCAGCCAGGCCGGCTAAAAATGGCCCGCCCTACCTCCCCTCTCGAGTCACCGCCTGACATATTGAGAATAAAATGTATGCCGAAATCGTCTATGCTCTCGCTTTTATAAGGGAAGACTGCGCCACGCATGCGCAGTGGGATATGCAAGCAGGCGTCTGCGCCCTGGAAGAAACCTGCAGGGGAACATCACATTCGAGGAATGTAATGCTAAAATTAGGTTAAGTATGTTTTAGTCAAAAAGAAACCATTTTTAGCCGGCCTGGCTGGGGGCCGGCAAAATGTTCTTTTTATCCATTAACTAAACCTGGCAGGAACGTGCACAGCCCCCCCCCCCCCCCCCCGGGCTGGGGGGGGGCAACTTACTATTTTCCGATAACCTTTTTTCCTTTTTTTTTTGTAATTGTGAGCCATTTTTTCCCAGAAAGCTACGTTCCCCCCCTCCCCCCTTGTGCACGTCCCTGAATTCTGGAAACATTGAATTGGTTACGATTATAGTATTGAAATAAAGTGTGATGTAATTTGGATTATAGTCGCTTTTGGTAGATGATGCATGTAAGACTACAAAACGAATTGCCTTATCGGAATGTGTTATATGGTTTTTCTTGTTTCAGTGATTTTAAGGATATGTCTTTTGTAAGGCAGCCATACATCCTGTTATACAAAATTTAGCACCTGTTGCATTGCTCTATTAAATCATATTAATACAATTTTAAAGCTGTTTTAACTCGGGAAATTTATACACTAATTTGAGGGCATACAAAATGTATGTGCACCCACTCATGGAGTATGCGAACCCAGTCTGGTCACCATACCAGCAAAAGGATATCGACCACATTGAATCCACTCAAAGATGCTTCACCAAGTCACTGCTGGGAATGAAAAAAATCTGTCCTATGGCATGCGTCTTAAACAGCTGAAACTTAACACCTGGAACTTCGCAGATTAAAAGCTGATCTAACTTTAACAATCATAATTCTGCATGGAATACTTTACGTATCTGCCACTCTTCGAAATTAATTCCGTAACACAAACATGAGGCAAGAGTTTTAAGCTAGCTATCCCAAAATATAAATTAAATTGTAGACGAATTTTTTTTCCAGTTTGAAATTCCCTTGCTGACGAAATTGTCCCAGCACCCTCTGAAAAAACCTTAACAGGTTAATGAATAAAACCAACTTAACTACCTTTCTGAAACGACCAGAATTTTACGCTTAGTTCGAAAAACTATAGTCAATCTATCCAAAAGCAGGCTGTCAGCAGTCCCAGAACCTTTTCCAGACCTGTTGCCTTGTCAACAAACTATTATTATTATTATTAATTGTGGAAACGTTGAGTTTAATCAACCGACAGTTTAAACTTTCTAAGCAAAAAAAAAAAAAAAAAAAAAAAAAACAATAATTGAAAATGGGTTTTCCATTTTATTAAATAGTTTTTGGTTCGGTTAAAACCGATTTGAACCGAACTTCAATTGTCTATTTGATCAGAAAACCGGAACACTATCCAGTGCTGACCTTGTTGGAAAAACCACACCACTGCCTTGCAGGCGAACCTAATTAATTTCACCTATATGTCTTAATTGGGAATGACGCAGGAGCAGCTTGAATTTTAAGATCGTGATGAATTTATAAAACAACGATATTAGCGCACACACAAACAGTCATAGCTCTGCCCGAAGTGCAGTAAAGTTTTTTTTACTATCTTATCGGACAAAGCATGTCATAATCTTTCAGACGAACGTGACAACATTCTTATACCTTAATTAGAAATGGTGTAGGAGTAGCCGGAAGACGGAAATCATGATAAATTCATACGAAATGTGTGGTACAAGATCACAAATTACTTTAGTTTTACCCGATTGCATTTTGTTGGTATTCCTTGAAAATAGTATATCATTAGCTTTTGGAAGAGATTAATTTCTTTTCTTTATGTTGCTAAAGAATGGGTCAGGAGCAGTTGGAAGCTGAAAATCGTGAAGAAATGCACGATAGAACATGCACGTGACTATCTTTCATACGAGCCCAATTACATTCAGACAATTAAAAATAGTGAGAAAAAAGATAGAAGTCGAAAATTACGAAAAAATCAAAGGATGTGTTTGAATTATCTGCGCCCCTGATTCAAAGTATTTTTGTTCGACGTTTTAGAGATTGGACCGCGTTATTACCTTTCAGGCTAGCTTAAAGCAGCATACCGCCTACCTTATAACCTTCCGCTTGCCTCACAACACCCACACGACGATCACATCCGCGTATTTACCACAGCTCAGGTCAACTGAGACGGTAGCTTCGTTCCTGGCAACGAAAACGTAGCTACTGTCTCAATTGGCATTGCGCCTAATAGTCCTGCCAGCGTGAACCCATTGATTGTGTCGTCACAAACTGGAATGATTCTTGTATTTCAAAATAATAATTTATAATTTTCTAGGCTAGTGTCTTATAATTTTGCTTCGGCGATCTATTGGAAAAATTAATTTTAATTTTTACCGCAATAGTCATTAGATTTTGGATCTCATGGTAATTATTAAGAAATTAGTAGATGTACACACAGAGATGAAACGTCATGATTATTGTACTCACGCATTGCATCATTTAGTGACGGGTCGTTAGTAAATAAAGTTCCATTATATTCAACAGAAAATCTCCTAGATGCCACATTTTAAAAAGGATTTTTAGCAAGGGAAAGACTAACGGTAAGGAAATAGTCCTTTGGGCCGTACTTGATGTGGAGGATCCAGAAAAACGGCGCTGGGAGGTATACCCCTTTAAAGGGATATACCTCCTACCGCCATTTTTCTCGATCCTCCACATCAAGTACGGCCCCAAAGGTCTATTTACTTACCGTTACTCTTTCCCTTGCTAAAAACCCGTTTTAAAATGTGGCGTCTAGGAGATTTTCTGTTGAATATTGCTAAATTTATTTACGTTCGTCCCGAACATATATGATGCATCGCGCGCCTACAATGACCTTGAAGTTTTATCTGTGTGTGCGCAGTATTAATTTTAATCGTTTGCTAGTAATTACTATGAGATCAAAAATCTAGAAGGCTAATGAAGTAAAAATTAAAATTAATTATTCCATTAGATCGCAAAATTATAAGACACTAGTCTAGAAAATTATAAATTGTGATTTTAAAATACAAGAATCATTCCGGTTTTTGACGACACAATCAATGGGTTCGCGCTGGCTAGACTATTAGGCGCAATGTCAGCTGAGACAGTAGCTACGTTTTCGCTGCGAGGAACAAAGCTACCGTCTCAGTTGACCTTAGCTGTAGTAAATACGCGGATGCGAACGTCGCGTGGGTGTTGTGAGGCATGCGGAAGGTTATAAGGCAGGCTGGATGTTGCTTTAATTGCGTAAATAACAAACGTAAATCGCTTTAAACTACACAAGAGCAAAGGCAACATATGAGTCAATTAATTAGGGCACACAATGTGAGCCTCATTATATTCACACTAGAGTTACCCGGCATAAAATTCCGCTGATGGTTCCCACTCTCATTTCACCTTACACATCCCATAGGTCAATATGCGTCCTGAACATTTTTTATCCCTGGGCATGCCAGGACATTATATCTCAATAATAAAAATTACTTACTTATTGAAAGCGTAAATTTAATCATATCAAAAACCAAAACTGGT
>JAHWFP010156011.1:8715-23947 GCA_023313725.1 Lithobius niger
TTTATGAGTTTGATGGCTGGGGTGCATCGTTTTTTTGCGACTTGGGGTAGTGTTGGTATTTTTCTAGATGATTTCGGAGTGTTGGGTCCATCCGAGGTCACAGTTCGGCTGGTAATCTGCAGGACTATGAAAATGTGAAAGCTTTGTGCACGCTCACAATGTTTACAGTTTTTAGGTATGGATTTGGACTTAGTGGCGGCCTATTTGGTGTTGCCAAAGTAGAAGGTGAGCATGCTGGGATAGGTGAAAGCCTCACGGCGTGACCAGTTAACAACAGTTCAGGTTGTACAGGAATTATTGGGTATGGAAAGGCGTGGTATGTGCAATCGTGGACGCTTGGTTGCACGCACGCTGATGGCAACACAACCTATTGACTTAGATTTGAGCAGGTTTCGTTTCGGGTAGGCTTTCGCCGGGAGCCTGCGAGGATATGGTCTGAAAATCCCAAGTGTTATGGCTACCTATGATGGGAAGATCTTGGTTTTCTTTGGAGACTACAATGTTGGTAGCAACCGACCCATCTGACAGTTTGGGGACCATCTGTTGAAAGTTCGGATTTTTTTTTTTTTGAATGTGCCAAATTCAAAGCCTGGAGACAGCACACATGTGGACAAAGTGAACAGCATTTCCACCAAGCCCTGATGAAGACTAGACATCAGTGATAGCACAGTCTGTCGAAAATTAGCAGGACACTCAGTCAGTGGTGGTTGGTGTCCGTTCGTGTGAAATTAGGTGTTTTTGGTTTTATTCCATCATAATGTTATATTTGAAACCTGTGTGTTTGAAATGCCCTGCACTGCACACGGGCAGGCATCGTGTTGTTTCACACTTTACGTAACGACACTCACAGTAGATATGCCATTTAAGGGAAATTTGGCACCATAAATGACACAGTTATGTGAAATATGAAAGCAAACAAAAAATTACATAGTAAAATGCCCATTGTACCATGATCACTCTTTATTCACAAATAACATTTGGAACTTACGTCATTATTACGGTTAGTGCTCTATTCTACTATTGCTGGGGCTGCATTTAACGAGTGGTAAAGTATAGCTACAGTTTAAAAGGTTCAGATTCTTACTTTGAAATGTATCAGCCATTAGAAAACGAAGCACAATTATGCCAAATTTCAAAAACAAAGCTATATCAATATCTTGGCGAATTTTTAATAGTCAAATAAAAGCTGGAGATGTACAGTCACAGCGGACTGTCTTCATCAGGCAAAGCACACCTTTTTTTCCTGTCTACTCCTTGCGGTATTCAAATTTGGGGGGTTTGGCGTGGCCTCCAATATTAGCTGGGCCGGCCTTGCTAATATTGGAGGCCACATCCAACTGCCAAATTCGAATACCACAAGAGGAGTTAACAGAAAAAAAACTTATGTTCTTTGCCGGATGAAGATAGTCGGCTCTGACAGTACATCTCCAGTTATTATTTGACTATCGAAAATTCGCCAGATATTGATATAGCTTTGTTTTTTTTACTTTTGCGTAATTGTGCTTCGAAAATACCGTTAATTCGGCAGAATTACTTTGGTCGAAGTTCATATCAAAGACTGTCACTTACGCAAAACGAAATTCGTCCAAGTTCCACAATTCAAACTTGCAAATTTTTAGGCAAGAGTCATGAGACTTGCACAACAACAACCACCACCACCAACGAACTTCGCCAAGTCCACTACATTCAAATTTCCCTCCCCTATCCCAGTGATCCTTGGAACTCAGTCAGCTCCCAAGCTCAGTAGATAGTCGAAAATTTGCAAGTTTGAATTGTGGAACTTGGACAAATTTTGGCTTTGCGTAAGTGACAGTCTTTGAATTGTGCTTCGTTTTCCGTATAGTACAATGGTAAGTAAAGGCAAGTAGAAGATAATTGCTGTTTAGAAGAGGGCATACAGGTGACGAAACAGATGCTGAGCCTGAATTAAGGTTTTCTAAAAATAGCATTCACTCATTTTGACTTGGCCTAAGTATAGATGTAGAGTGCTAATCGTAATAATTTTTTAACTATTTTTCTTTCTCAGACACGCCTAGAAATTTACCAAGGGAAAGTTCCCTTCAGCCTCCAGGAAGCCTATGCTAAGCTTCTGACTGAAGCTTGCCCAATAGAGAAATACCACGTGTACGCCCACCTCAGCCGTCTTGGTTTCATTGTTGTTAGATATAAAGAAAAGTAAGTACCGATTAATTTTAGCAAGAATACATAGGGTTGAGGAGGAGAATTTGTAACTCCTATTGAAACGTGGTACATTCATTCCTATTAGTTCCTTCCGAGTTTTCAGAGGGCACCGCGCGTTCCATCTGGTATTTTTTTCTCTTTTTACAGCCCAAATCTAAAGGAAACTAAATAATAATTAAATACAAGCTAATTTCGTTTTGTTTATTTTAGGCAGAAAACTGAGTAGAAATTCGCACATAAAACTCGTGGCGCCCTCTATAAACTTAGACGAAACTAACAGGAATGAATGTAAAATCTTTCAGAAGGGGTCTCAGTCACAAATTCTTCTAACCAACCCTATAAATTCTTGATTTTAGAAACGGTTTAAATTTGTTGTTCAAACAAATCATTTTTTTGTTGAAGGCTACGTACTGAAAAAGTTTTAAAAAAAAACCAGTAAAATTCGGAAAAGAATGTTTACATTCGTAAGTTTCAACAGTAGTACTCTTTAAGCACTTAACTACAAAAAGAACTACTGAATGCCATAACAAACAGCATTTTAAAAATTATCAAGTATTTTGGTTGTTGGCTGTTCATTGTCACATGGTTAAATTAAAAAAAAAACTACGTACAACCCAGAAAATCCATTTGGTGTTTTACTTTGAAAGTTAAAAAAAAAATGATTCACTATTCACATTAGAAATGCTTTTCAAAGTCGAGATATCAACTGTATCCGGAAATTTTCGACAAACCATATATGGTTTCACTCTTCAAGTTTTCATAATATACACCGCATCACATCCCCCACACGGTTCACAGCACATATCTTCTTGAGTGTACAGTACACAACATCCTCCAAAATAGGACTCGCAGGTGCTAGAAAAGTCTGAGGTGGTCCATTTGTGAGTGCTACTTAGGAGGGGGCCATGTCGGGGGATGTGATGCTGTCTCTATAATGGAAAAAAGGAGAGGATTAAAGGCTAGTTTGAAAGCCAACATGACCGACAGAAATCGTGGGGCAAAAAACAACACCCTAACAACTTTGTTTACGTTGAGAGTCAAAGTCACAATTTCGGTGGTTTTCCATCGTACTGCGCACAATCTCAAAAATACATAGTAGAACTTTGCACAATATTGGCGAATTTTTGACAGGTCTGAAGGATTAGGTGTTTTTTTTTTCATTTCCTACTGTCTTCATTAGGCCGTCTGAAACACAATTTCTCCGGTTCATATTACTTGAATTTGCAAGGACCAGCCACGCCCTCTATTCAGCGGCACGGGGACGTGGTTTGGAATTTGGGGAATGAGCACGTGAGGAGTTCCAGCCCCTTAGCGAGGGCAGGGCGTGGCCAGTTTTTTGAACCAGTGACAAGTGGTTTGGTCAGTTTCAGGAAGAGTTCTCTGGCATGACCTGAGACAACCCCCCTCCTCCCCCCAAATGTTATTTCACGATTTCTATTTAACTTCTAGAAATTGACTAAAAGCTTCATATATTCAAAGAAATCAATGTTTTATCTCCTTAAATTGTAGATTTTCTGCACCAAAATTAATGAAAGGCTTCATACAAAAGCACATTTACCATAAATCGTGTATTAAGAGCCCAGTTGAAGCTAAAGCCTACCCCCTAAAATGCTGTAAAGTCAAAATCATGAAATAGTGGAGTTAAAGCCCACCCCTCAAATTAAAGTTTTTCTACGAAAAATTACCTAAACGTTATATGATATGAATACAGATAGTACTGTTTGCTATGTTTACTGCCCCCTTCTCCCTCCGTGTAGTAATAGTGGACTCTTAGCTCCTTTAGCTCCTAGCACCTGCACAAGGCCTGGGCATCTCTCACCTCAGCCCTTCTTCACAGCAATTAAAAGGATGTACAAATTGGTCTTTCAGAGATCGTTCAAAAGAATTTTCTGTAATAGATGTCCAGAAAGGTTAAATTGGTAATGCTTGATTTAAAGCCCACCCCCGATTTTTGCCAAATTAACTGCAGAAGCCCATTGGCGTTTAATCCACGATTTACAGTAATAAACTTAAATTCCTGATACACAAGGTGGAGGCGAAGAGACGTACGAAAGCACTGATAGTCTGGTGAGGCCAACTATCTCGTCAAAACTTGTCCAAAAATGGGCACTCCAGATGCAATGCACGATTTAGATCAGTCGTGCTCACACCTTGAACGAGTTACAAAACAGTGATGTTGTGACTCATAGTTTTGTCTGGTAACCAACTAACTTCTGATGAAGGCGACACCAATTTCTCTTTAATTTTTTCGCCTAAAAAAAATAGATTCCAAATATTTTAAAGATTGTTCTTGGATTGGATGTCAGTCATTAATGGTCTCATCTGTTTCAGGCTGGTTACACGTTATGAAAGACAGCTTGGATTGCATAGTCATATATACAATAATCCCAAGCGTGTCACCACGGATGTGGAACCGAAAGAAGAGATTGAAGTGATTGATGTAATCACCAAGCCTGCACCTGGTTGTAGCAAAGATGTTAAAGGTATGAAAATTTACGACAGTTTCGTTCGTTTTACACTTACAGGTTTTCAAAAAGTCTGCGAAATGAATTGATAATACCAACTAAGGCTGAACCGAACATGGCCTAACAGAGGGCACTCGTTTTGGTGTTAGGCCCATCTAAAGAAAAATTTCGAAACTAACATATTTCTTCTTCTACTTGATGGATTTTCATGTTTGAATACTCCGTTTTAAAGGTTTTTTTCCACCAACTTTCTGACTGTGCAAACAACCAGTTCTTAGCTCTCGTCGTTCTGAAGATTAGAGATGCACCGATGTTGTCATCGGACATCAGCTATCGGCCTTTTTTCGACTACATCGGTCATCGGCTCATCGGCATCGGTTTTAAGCAGCAGATGTTAAAACATCTGAAATCCACAAATTTTTAAATCATTTTGTGACAGATGTGCTTATAACCAATTTCTTGGAGCTATATTTTAGGCCTACAGAAAATTGTAATTTTATTTCTGGTATCCACTTAATTATTTTTTACTCGATGAAAAACGCAACTAAGTTTTACTTTACTTTCTTAAACATTGGATCGCAAGTAATTGGAATCGGATATCGGCCGATGTCTTTTCAACATCGTTATTGGACATTTGAATCGGCATTTTGGCACATCGGTGCATCCCTACTGAAGATATGATGGAAAATGGAAAAGTAGAGTAGATTTTTTTATGCTCAAATGGAGATTCCACATCTGTGCACTTAAAATTTCATGTGAACTAACTTCCATTTGTTAAGAAACTTGTACTGTGATAAATAATTAAATATATAAATCTTATAAATGTAAACTGCTGTAAAAGAAAGAACTTGAGACCGTTTTTGTTTACCGCGTGTTCTGTTTTTTTTTCCCTTTTTGCGGTTGGTTTTATCCGTTTCTTATTGCTTTCTTCCATTGTTATACTTTACACAATAAAACAAAAAGTACGAAACCAAAGTCAAAAAAGTCGTAGGTAATTATAACGAATGGCTGCTCAAAGACTTGTTTTGTTTTCGGGTCATGGAATGTGGTTGTTGATAATTGTTGAAGATCCTTGAAGTTTATTTCTTCCGTGCTGGACAAACTTTGTTTCCAGTAGTGTACGTCAGAAGCCAAAAGCTGAAACCATTTTGAAGTTAATATCGTTAAAACCATGAAGTTAATGGTAGGTAACCATAAACCGCAGCGCACAACCAGTTTAGCAGCCATTTGCTTCTTTTTATCCTCAGTAGTAGAAAAGTGCTTGCAAACCAATCTTTGTTTGTGGTATACACCGACTCGACGCGATACTCCAGTCTAAAATCGCCTCAAATTAAAATTGTTCTACTCGCCCAACCCAATGCAAAACCTGATGTAAGCCGAAAGTAAACTTTTTGTGCGCCTACCACAAGTTTTAGTTATGCATTCGGGGTGTGCGATATTCGAAAAATTCGAGCCGAGCCGAGTATGGAACGTATACTCTAACTCAGCTCGTCGCTTGCATCCATCGCGGATAACTCGAATCCGGTGAAAATGTGATAACTTTGACCGATTTTGATGCTCAAATATACCAAATTCATCGTCTTGACGAGAGCTTTCTGGTAGTGTAAATTAAAAGCCACCAGCTCAAACCATTTTAAAGTTATATCCTAAAAACTGGAAAACTAGTTGTAGACATTGTCCTGCGCAGTCCGTAAAGCAGCAACTTAGTTGTTGTTACACTAACAAATAAAGAAGCCACTTGGAAAGTAAGTGACTGTGTTGACCAAATACTCAAACTCGGCTCGTTACTCGATTCTTCTGTTCCAAACTCTGCTCGGCTCAACTGAAATTAAAATTATTCTACTCGCACATCCCTATTATGATTACATTGTGTCGTGGTTAGGTAAGTTTTTTTCACGAAAAATATCATCATTCCTATCACTGAGAAACAATTGAATCAACTTCAAAATCATAAATATTAGGCCGGGTTTAGGCAACCACTCGCTTTTGCATTCTCGCAGCTAGAAGCTAGAAATCACCTCAAATTCCAACATGGCGGCGGTTTTATGTCTGCCGCCTCGCAACGAAAACAACAAATAACGTGAGTTCAGAAGCGTTTGGGAAAATTGTTTCGTTATGAGGAAATCTTTATATTATTGGCACGGATTATAAGACTGCAAGTATTTACTCAAACGATGTTGGATTTAGCTAATCCATTTAGCGTTGTTACCATGGCAATGTCACCTTTGCCATCGCGATTGAGTTCTAGCTGCGAGAATGCAAAGGCGAGTCGCTGCGTAAACGCGCCCTTACTCATTTTTGTTGACTTTCACACTTAGACACAATGTCAAGCAACTTTTTGACTTTATTTAAAAATATCACATTGCTTACTTTGAAAATATGAGTCCATGTTTACGTTTTGTACGCTTAGATTTCAAAATAAAGGATATTTACCGTTCTAATATCCTTGCAAATTTTCGACAGTTAGGTTTTCTGGAGTTGGAGGGGCTCAGGCATTACAACGAACGATAGCGGCAGACGAACGTTCATGACGAAGTAAGCGGTGATGTGGTAGCCTGCTGAAGACAGTCGTTCTGAGCCCCTCCAACTCCAGAAAACCTGACTGTCGAAAATTTGCAAGGATATTAGAACGGTAAATATCCTTTATTTTGATGTAAGCGTACAAAACGTAAACATCAACTTTTCGACTTTACTGCTACAGTCTTCAGACATTTTTACGTACAATTTCTGGTTATGGTTGCATTTTTCTACTCGGTTGGAATTCCAAAGGAGTAGGAAGATTTAACCAGAACCATAAACGTAAAGTTAAAAATGCCTAAAGACTAGCAGAAGAGCCGACAGTTTGCTAAACATTTGTGAGTGTCTTAAGTGTGAAAGTGAGAGAAAACGTTGAGTGGCATTTATGATTTTGGAGTAAGTTATTTTACCCTTTGGAAAAGCTCGAAGTATTGCCACCTTTGCTTCATCTTAAGGCCTAAAAAAATCCTTTGGTTCCTGTAACCCGACCGTGCCTAACATTTTTTTCAGATTTCAGCGACCCCAAATATGTTTTCGTGTGTATTCGTCCGTTTTTCAACCGTATTGGTATTAAATTGTTTGTCCGTATTAATGCGCAAAAGGAAAACAAAGCGGGACCGCAAGGAGAGGCTTTCAGTTACGCTTCCAAAAAACGTTTGTAACAATTTATATTTTTTTGGGCCTACACCATAAGTTGATGTAAACTGCTGTGGGTTTACGCACAAATTCAGTGTATTTTAAGTGGAAAAAAGTATTCCCACCTACCGACCCTATTCTTTTCGCGATGTTACATGGTAACAGGAACCAAGACTTTTTTTTTTAGTCCTGTAAAATTAACCACAGGAAATGACAAATAAGTCCCACTGGTTGTTGTGGTTGGTGCCGCGAAAAGTCGTTGTCCCTATTTGCAGTGTTTTGTTCTAATGCATGTGTTGGAGAGGTTATTTTGTAGGCTTATCACAACTCTTATCGTTTACCGCTGTTACCATTGTTATTTTGTCGAAGGACGAAAATGGCATGTTATAACTTCCGGACAATGCCTCCTGTATTTCTGACTCGTGCACTGGCGTTTTGTTTATTTTGTTTTAAACTTGGAAACGTGCCAGTGAAACAGTGAGGTACCCGCTGGCTTTGCTAAAGGGGCAGAACCAGGATTTTGTAAATGGCGATGTGCTGCACCAATTATTTGTGGACTTTTTTTCTGTCTTGATGACAATTTATTACCCTCCATGCCCCATTCTATACGAACTGTTTTTTTTTTAAATGAAGAATGCGTCACATAGTGTGCACTGCAATATTTTTCATTCTTTCCCTTAATAAAATTGTGTCTCAGGTATTTGAAGTTAAAAATATATATATATATATTAAGCAAGGAAGGGGATGCGTCCACATCATTTTTTTCCTGCTTTTTGCTGACTCGACTAACAGTTATAGACCGGTAACAACCATCACCATTCCATCATTAACTTGGTCACCTGCAGATCGTGACGTGTATTTTTTTTTGTATGACAAAATAAACAAAACATTAGTAAATTCACTGTAAAGGGGTGGCCCCAACTCCTACCCTTAGTGATCAGGTTCATATTAACATGTGGTTTAAAATTTTCGAATGTGAAAACGCTGTCCATATGAATATACCTACATTTGTTAAGAAACTCATGCTTTGATAAATACAAATATTTGTGAACTGACTTGCTTTAAATTTTATGTTTAAAGTTGATTGGTTGGGTACATTTTTGTTGTTTCGCTTTGAAGTGTTCGGCTCAATTAAGGTTTGCTCATTTCGGTTTGGTTTAGTTTGGTTCGGTTGAAAAACATGTTATCTGGTATACCCTTACTTTTTATTAATTTGTTGATTGTTAATTACTCGTGAAGGCCATTAAGTTATATTTTTTTTTAATCTTTTTTCAGACATCATTACATTAACAGACTCGCCCGAAAGGAAAAAACCTAAGTTGGAATCTGAACCAATATTGGTTGTAATTGATGATGACAATGCAGATGGTGCCAGTGGGACTCCTCGCTCGTCCAACCATTGGTCAAAGTCGGTTAATGTGCCTCATGTACCGCTTCCTAACATGGCCGGTAAAATGGTACTTAAGTTAGAAATTCCTCACTCTTCGCTACTCCCACCTAACGTGAAGATTACCGATTCCATGTGTACAGTGAGCGTGCAGAAAATGCAGTCATCAACGAAATGCGGCCTGACATATCGACCACCCCACAGAGGTCAGTGGTGGAAAAGGAGAGGCAACTACCGTGGTAGCCGTAGATTCCATAGATTTGGATATCGCCACGACGACAGACGGCAGAATTGGAGACAAAATCGGTTAAACTTGCACGAGCGGAACTCTTATCAGGGGGGAGATGACTCTTATCGGAGGAACCACGACACTGAGCATACTGGACGCGACCGATACACAAATCAAGGCAGAGATTCCTACCATTCGTTTCACGGTTCGTCCCATTATGAAGAGAGAAACCATTCCCCACACTTTAATCTTAACCTCACTCAGCCTAGGAGTTTTAGTGACAATGTGAACGATCCATTGCGACATGCCGTTCCACTCAATATGGGTATTGCTCACTTGAATAGACATGAACTGAGGTGGGACAACTCCCCCCATACCAGTAATTTTCAAGGCTTTAATAATAGAGAACCATTGTTGCATGGTGTGTGGCAAGCATTTCCCAACCAAAATGTGAATCGAAATGAAGAGAGGTGGGTTGGAGCTATGCAGACACAAGATCATCGCCATTACGGTGGCCGAGAGCAAGTTTGGAATAGCATGTTGAATGTTGGTGGACTTAATAATGATCCAAGTCAACAAAGGATAGGAAATCTTGCGCTTCACAATTTTCATTCTAATGTGAATGATGACCAAACTTGGAATATTCTTACGAATATTGAACACGAAGCCACTTTTCCGCGGAATCCGCCGTACAACACTTTGTGTAGAGATAACGGCTTAAACGTTGAAAGGTTGGCTTTTCCTCTAGATACCAGTAGGTTAGAACCTATGCCTGTGTGGGACATTTCTGTAGGTCATCGTCGTGACGAGGTATGGCAAGGACTTCCAAACACTTTAAATAGTAACAACCACAGACAAACGTGGGAACATAGCTTGCCTTTTACCCGTGACGAAACAAACGGAAGGAGGACACAAAGGTGGGACTATTCGCCGCACACGAAGAACTTTCACGTGAGAGACAGACGAGATATGCCTCAGAATGAAAGCTCATTCTCTGGAAACAATAGTCGAAAAAGGTGGGATAATTCACCGCGTGACCACCAAATGAATAACAAAAGAAGTAGGCACATCCCTAAAACAGAAGCAAGTGTCTCAGACAAAGACGTTGGTTCAAGTACTCAAGTAACGCCCGTTCCACGCAAAAGCTTAGAAACACAAAACGGAGACGTAGAAGTAATCACGCTGGATTGTAATAGCTGGCGTGAATACAAGAAGCAGTTGGCTTCAGATCAAGATACAGAAACCTTGAAAATTGGACCAGCTTCTTGTCTGTGGAAAGGTGGTTTCACGCCATTGGTTGAACCGAAAGATGGCGTATCTTCTGGTAAGAATGATTTTCGAATTTTCTTCCTTGGGTTTGTTGCTTTTTTCAGCATTGTTGATTCTAGATTTAATGAAAATTTATCAACGAAAATACTGGCAACCGGCATTTACAGTGGTAAATTGAAGACATCAAGGGAAAAGTTTACACTTTACCACACACTTTGAACCCGCAGCAGCAAGTTCTTTTAAAATTGTCGGTGATAGATGATCACCTTCTTCAGAAAAACATCACTACACTCTCATGTTCACATCACGGTAACGAAAATGGCAATTGGATTCCTTTTTCGTTACCGTGATGTGAACTTGAGAGTGTAGTGATGTTTTTCTGAAGGTGATCGTCTATTACCGAAAATTTAAAAAGAACTTGCTGCTGTGGGTTCGAAGTGTGTGGTAAAGTAAATATTTCCCTGGACGAAATTTTATGTCACTGAAGCATGTTAATTCCATTATGTTTTTTTACTTTGTGAGTCGACGTCGTTGAGGAGTGAAACGTGCCCACTGACATTAAAACATGAACTCATAATTATCGCAAATGCACTCAAAACTTAAATTTTCAGAGCTGTAATTTGCTCGTTGTTCACAAACGGTCACATAGATCAAGGCTAAAACATCAAAGCGGAACCTGCCCCAAACAAAACTTGGAAATACAAATCACCTTAGGAAATAAGTCTTGATAGGCTGGAATTAACTAGCTATCAAACCTGCAACATGAAAAAGCTAGAAAATTTGATTTCTGTAAGTGTATGAAGCATTTAGTTAAATTTCAGCAGAAAAACTGATTTATGGGATAAAAGTATGATCTCGTTAAATGTATGAAGGTTTTAGCTAATTTTGCACCACAAAAGAGATAATTTTAAGTTAATTTTGCTGAAGAAAGCGATAATTCTACGTTAATTTTGCTGCAGAAAAGCGATGATTTTAAGTTAATTTTGCTGCAGAAAAACAACGATTAATAGGGGAGAAAAATTTGGTTGTGGTAAAAGTATGCTTTTAGTTAATTTTGCAGCATAAAAACTATGATTTAGGGGATAAAAATTGATTTTGGTAAATGTAAGAAGTTTTTAAGTTAATTTTGCTGCAGAAAAATAATGATTAAGGGCAGAAAAAGTGATTTTGTTAAATGTATTCTTTTAGTTAATTTTGCAGCAGAAAAACGATGATTAAGAGGATAAAAGTATGATCTCATTAAATGTATGAAGCTTTTAGTTAATTTTGTATCAGAAAAACAATGATTTAAGCGGTGGGTTTTTAACTCCCATTAACCCTTTAAGGACTACTAGTCTTTTTGCGCTTTAAAATTTGTCTGACTTGTGAAAGAATCATAGCTTCTCACCCATTTGAAGTAGTAGAATGAAACTTGTCATTTTTTGTTGTTCATGAACTGGCCTTCATGCCACGTTTATAGTTGGAATTGGCTGGATGTTTTTGAAATGACCTGCTGACAAAGCTGTTTAGCTTGTTTAAAACAACAGCGGGCGCATTTGGGTGTACCTATCCTACCCCTGAAGGGCTATGTCATGATTTTAACCTTCAAGAATTTTAGGTGCATTTGGCTTTTGGCTTCACGTAAGTGTTTGCTACACGGTTTACAATAATTAACAAATATCAGTGTTAAACATGAATGAGAGCAATAACAAATAGGGGAATCAGTTCATTGAATGGAGAACCGTGTGAAAAATTCCGAAGTTCCCTGTTCCTGAATGCCTTTTTGGGACTTACACAATGTAAGATAGCAACCTAAAAGTAGCAGCATTTTCGAAACTTCATGAACAAACAGTCAAAATACATTGTCAAAATCGGTAATTTTTTTGTGGAGTTATCGTAAAAACAGTACTCCAATGCTGACAGGAAAATAAGAAGGATTGAGGTGACGGGTTGCCATTCATTTACGCAATTGTTAAAAGTAACTTTCTACACTTCCCCACAGGTCAGAAAGTTTGCAGCTACACTAGTGTGAAAGTGTAGAAAGTAGAGTAAGCAACGAATGCTATTCTGGTCGCTACAAATGCCGAAGGTGTTGTAGAAACTAATTGTAGTCCACTAAATATGAAAAAAACACTCTTTACCTCTTAATTTTGAAGTAAAAGCCGGATTACATAAGCTTATTGTGTTTGACGATAATGAATGCCAAATTATTCATAAACGACCTTTACGTATAATTTCAACAGCACAATTGATTGATGGCCTTATTGTAATTTTTAATCCTCAAATTGCAAACGTCACCACCAATTTAGCAACAAATGTAGGCCAAAATTTTGAATACATATCCCAAGAAATTACAAATGTGGGACAGTCCGTCAGGTGTTTCAACTAGTCTTTTAAGTCGAGTGCCCATTTCTATTAACTGAACAGTCCTAACGAATGGACCCCCACACAAGCAAGTTTCTACTTTTTAGCGTGTTTAGAAGCAGTCGGATTTTGTACTTAGTAGAAAGTGACTTTTGGCAAAGCGTAGACGAGTGGTGAGTATGATTCGTTAGCCAAAGTAAACTGTAGAAAGATGAATCATATCAAAAACCAAAACTGGTAATGGGGGGGGGGGGGGGCCCCATTCGCCAGGTGGTGGCCCCCCAAAAGGGGGTGATATCAACACACCAAAACATTCGCCAACTTAACCGCACCGAATAATACTTTGGACGTTAAAATGAAAACTTAAACATTGCTACTGAAAGTAGCAATGTTCTAGTTTTCATTTAACCTTCGAATTATTACGCTGTGCGATTAGGTTGGCGAATGTTTTGGTGTGTTGATATTACTACTGTGAGGGGCTTAGCAGTTTTGGTTGTTAGGATATTAGGGATCGGCCGACATGACTTTTTACCGATACGATACCGATGAAGGGTAAACCGATCCGATACGATACCGATGTTGATACCAATAATAGTAATAAAAAAATCACGACTAAAAGTTTAAATTACATACAAAAAATGCAACTTCGGTTCTGGTTTAGCATGGGTTCCAACTGTTGAGATTATCCAAAAAACTCTGTGCAGCAATAACAGCATTTTTACTCTTATTCCTACTTATGACTTCAGTACATTCATTTTCTCAGTTAGATTTTAGTTGGTTGTTGTAAAACTTACAGCACTGGAACTGTCACGTGCTACATTTTCATTACAAACTGAGCAAATGGCTTTGCTTTTCTCAATTGGTTATTGCTTTTGCCGTGTTTGGTGTCAGTTTTGCAAGGAAGACAGTTGCGTTTCTTGGCACAACAAATATCTGTATCGGAGGCCTTATATGGGTCCGATACCGATATAGCAAAAATACTGATTAATACAGATTATACCGATACCGATATCAATATCGGACTATTCCTATATGATATTGCTCCTTTTTTTTTTAAATTGTGCATTGACTCAACTTCACTACCGTGCAGATGTGTAATAAAGTGCCACATCAACAAGAAATTGGTTTCAACACTTTGCTACTACCTTTTGCCTAGTAGAGAGCTATTCATTCTCAACTTAGTCACCTCTTTATAGGTTTTTGGTTTGGTTTTAATTTTGTTGTAATTCGTTTTTTTTTAGCTAGTTTTGGTGTGTTGATATCACTCCTTTGAAGGGCCGAACCACTCTCAACTTGGTGGCCTCTTTACCAGTTTTTGGCTTTGTTTTGACAGTTTGTTTATTTTTTTGTGAACTGGACGTTGAATACAATTTCTTTGGCAACGTTGTTTACATTTATTGTGATTTGCCTATGGCACGTACGTCAGTATACACATTGTCATTGGCCGTCCGATGAGAGACGATGCAGACAATACTAACAATGGTTATAACAATATCTTCGTACTTACGCGCCCACGCCATCCCCGTTACACCCCCCAGGCTCCAAACCATCAATTTCATAGCTGGAAGCCTTCCCGTTATCTCTGTATCGATGCATAATCATCATCCCATGGGATTTAATATGGGGGATGAGCGGACTAGCTAGCAACTAGTAGTAACACATTCACAACGTTATTGAGGGTCAGATTTTGCATTAAAAGCAGCTTAGCTGACATTCCTACACAAGTTAATTTTTGTCAGGTGGGTCATTGCTCTCGATTTCAACACAATTTAAGCTTTTGTATCGCATTATTATTTTTATCCAAGTACCTGAAATGTGCCCAAACTTCAGGATATAAGTCACTTGACTCTATGGCGTCGTGCTACAATGGTTTAGAACGTCGACAATTGAATTGATATGATGTTTGTTATGTAACTTGGCACGACACACTAGCATGTGTCTAGATGTTCCAACTTTTCATGGAAAGTTAAACATGTGGTTTACACGCACGTTTAGTTGCCTTAAATTATCGTGGGTCAATAATTTTAATTTTGATCTTGGTTCTACCAAATTTTGACTGAGATTGTTATGCAATTACCTGCCATTTCAACGCTCTTGAAACTTTTCAGTAGTACAAATTTCAAGAATTAAGCTCGACCCACTGCATATGAATAGTTTATTTGCAAAAACTGAAAAGAAAAAAACGGAGACGATTTCTATAGCATA
>JAHWFP010156014.1:0-15241 GCA_023313725.1 Lithobius niger
TTTTTTTTTAATAGAGAAGTACTTTAGTATTTCAGTTTTCGATTAGTTGGGAACTGGTATCAGTTATTGAGGATTTCTTACCGTAATAAAGGTGATCACCCTAGCCTTACTAATAAGTTTAATGGTGTAACAAAGCTAAAAAAAATAAATTAAGTGAGAACTACAAGGTGTAAAAAATAAAGAAAAAGTTTTATGTAGAAACACACACTTATTTCAGGTTAAATGTAAATTTAAGGACATTAAAAAAGAAAAGGTGGTTCTCAGGCCCTCCCGCACCAATTGTTTGACAGGAAATAAAAAGAAATGACGCGGCACATATAGCAGGTACAGAACAAAAATAGCCCTTAGTGAGAAATTGAAATACAAAATTGCAATTCTTGTCATTAAATAACTGTGTGGACACGTGATAAGAAGCATTACGAGACAGCATTCTTAATTAAAAAAATTAATTGGGGTCTAAAAAATAATTCCCCAAAATGTACTAAAAAATAGGGCTGAAAAATAAAACAATAAAAAATAAAATTCCGCCCGCCCGCACGGAATTCTTGGCAAAAATGCCCGAAAACCAACTTTTTTTTAAGTGGCCGAAACACATTTTTTTTCTTCATTAAATACTCTGTATCAATGATCGGTATCGGGACTCGGTATCTGCAGATTTTTTCTTCGAAATCGGTATCTGCAGATTTTTTTCTTCGCAATCTGTATCTGATCGGTAAAACGTATCGGCCCAGCCTTACTATGTACCATTAAACTATAATTAATTAAATATGATAAAACCTATTATAAAGTATTTTATTCTAATGTGGGACATGGTAGCAGAACTTGTAACATTTAAGTTGTGTATTATATTTTGTTTTTAGGCCAAGAAGTTAACTGGGTTCAGTGTGATGGTGGCTGTGATCAGTGGTTTCACTGGGTGTGTGTTGGTTTGAAGAAAGGGGACCTGAGTGAGAATGAAGATTATGTGTGCATGAGTTGCCGCAAACGTAAACCTGGAGGCATTAGAGCTAGGGATGGAGCCAAGGGACAAAAGAAAGATAAGCCACAAGTGAGTTGATAGTCAACAATGTTGAGTCGACACTAACAGTTCAGTCAGTTTTTTTCTCGTTACATGTTATAGCTGTACTATAACATGCACTTTATACCAAGAATTCTATTGTGTCAAGATTAGACAACCTTAATTTCTTACTATCAAGAAAAATACTTCCCTTAAGGACTAGCTTAACTCGCTCATTTAATGCTCAAGTGCCCAAAAGTTAAACATAATTTAAAATAACTTAAGCTTTGCTTGGCTTTCCCAACAGTTGGCACACACCAGGCTACCTTCTCAGCATGCATCGCCGTCTTGGATCTTCAATGTTTCTCTTACATACAGTTTAACTTCATTATAACTATACCTCTTCAAACAATAAACCTGTTATAGGCCTGACAATGCTATTTTTGATACTCATCCTGCAAAAATACATGCATACCTGAGATTCTGTTTCCAAGAATCTTTCGACATCGTTTTGAAGAGGTTTAACTGCAGTAGGTTGATGCTATTTATGCTGCGCATTTTTTGGAATTGCGCCGAAATTTTTTCTGGTAACTTTGTTAGAAATTAGTAGGAAACTGTATTTGTATGTTTGTATTGCAGATGAAAATATACAATACTGTAAATTTTGCATTCTTATTCTTGAATGCAAGTTTCCCTCTTTAGATTTGTGACTAAATCCAGCCAGCTCAGTAATCTCGAAGTGCGCATACGCGCTCTCCTCCCTAATAGAGCCGAAAGGGCAAAAGGATATATCTTTTATTTTCAAGCGGCCGTCATGAAAGTCATGTTTTACGGAAAATTTCGACGAAAGTTATGTTTGGTGGTTATTGTCTTTGCTTACTCTCTGGTATTCAAAATGAATGGATTCCTTGCAAGCCGCATTATACGGCTTGATCTTGTATGGATTGAACAATTTGTCCATTCCCGAAAGCCACATTTGGTGGCTCTCACTTAAAGCGGATTCTTCCCCTGCTTTTCAAGGAAAGGATTCATCGATCCCCTGCTGTAGAACTACGCACCCTTTCGCAGAAGCCACGTGTGGTGGTTTTCACTTTCACCATCTCTTTGCTTTTCAACGAAAGGATTCGTCGTACGCCACGACTTATGGATCCTCCTGGAACTGGACCGTGCTCCCTTTTAGGAAAGCCACGGTTGGGGGCTCTTGCTTCTACGGACTCTCGCCTTCACTATTTAATGAAAGGACTCGATGAATGCCATGACTGGCAGCTGCTTACAGCATTGAACCATGCTCCCTTTCGCGAAAGCCACGTTTGGTGGCTATCGTTTCTATGGACTCTTCCTTCCTTAATCAACGAAAGAATTCATCGGACACCACGCCATATGGTTTCTCCTAGTTCTGAACCATGCTCCCTTTCGCGAAAGTAAATAAGCTAACCATCGTTTACTTTGAATGTCGACAGTTCAGAATTTTACAAGGAACGCTCAAATTCAAAATAGGAAGTGTTTTCTGTCCTATCTTCGTCAGGATCTTCCAGTAAGTGCTTCCTTTTGTTTAGATCGTTGTTTCTCGTCTTGCCATCTTTGTTAGCAGACGACTACGCAGGATGGTACCATAGCCTACGGTAGTAGCCTACAGTAGTATGCTACGGTACCAACTTGTGTCGTCGTCTGCTAACGAATATGGCAAGACCAGAAACTTAACGATGTAAACAGAAAGAAGCACTTACTGTGAGAGCCTGACCAAGATAGGAGGACAGATAACTAACATCTTTTCGTCATACAGCCTTTCGAAAATAGGGCAAAATATGATTAAGTATATCCTATTTTGAAGTTGAGAATTCCTTGTAAAATTTTGAACTTTTGCAAAAGCTACGTTTGGTGGCTATTGCTTTTTAGACGAAAGTTGCGAGCCGGTGTTTCCACCCAGGCGTAACCTCTCGCATTGTTTGATTTCCACAATGCATCTGGATGTGAAAGCTTTGTTGACCTATTTTCGGCTAAAGCCCAGTGTATGTTTGTCGCCTGCTGCTGTTTACAACAACAATAACGAAAATTTTGACTAGTCAACACGTTTTCTTTGTTCCTCATCTTTGGAATAGAGTGCATGTCCCGGATCAGGCTTAATCATTTAATGGATTTGTATTGTGTTGACACAATTAAAAAATTTTTACTCCATCTCAATCAAGCACCCGTCTTGGTATCCCAACACAAGTGTTGCAGTTCTGGTGTAGCTTCAAGTTTTCAGTTATGCAGCATATGTTTGCATTTCAGAAACAATCATTCTATTTTCTTTTCCAAACACCTGTTGCTGATTTTTCAACGATACAAGTCTTCATGTCATCTTTCCCGTTCAAAGAATAACGTCCTTCCAGGCTTCTACACTTTTGGTTTTCTAGAACCCTGGCTAGTATCATCAGTCAAGACTTTAGTTCGGCACTTACTCAGTGGGCTGGTGTTCAAACCCCATCATTATGCTACTGTAGTGCCACATCTCCCTCCCCCGGCCCTGAAATAAACCTATAATAAAAAGACTGGAATGACAACTATTGTGTAAACAAAGCGCACAAGCATCGGCAACACTATTGTTGCGAAAATGTACCGGAGGTTTAAGCGCCTCTCTGGAGTCGGACTCGATTTCTGAACGTTTACGCCCCACTTCATTCTCTTAAGAACGTCGCAGCAGTGCTCCATTTCTGTAGTGAGTTGCCGTTTGTCCAAATTCTGGGTAGCCAGTAGTCGAGGTATGCATGGGAGTGTATACCCCGGAGTGCAGTAGACAGAGGACTGCCGTAAAAATGTGGGGGCATACAGGGCCAAACAGGAGGACCGTAAAATGGTAGGTAACTCCTCTCGACACAAAGCGGAACAGGTGGAAACATTCCTGTGTAGCGGGATGTGCAAATGCGCGTCCTTCTGGTCTCTAGATGCTGTCAAATCCCCCGTGCATATTGCTTCTCTGGTGGATGCAAGGCTTTCCTTCTTGAACTGTTCTTGGTGGATGAATTGGTTTAGGTACCTCGGGTTGAAGATAAGCAGTGATCCCACGTGTTTCTTGGGGATCACCTGCGCTGGGCTGTAAAATCCCGGTTGCGTGTCTGTTGTCCTCTGAATCGCCTCTTTTACTGGTAGTTTCTCCACTTCGGATGCCAGCAGCGGATCTTCCTCCTTTGGAGCAACCAGCCTGGCGGCACCATAGACAGTTTTGGGAATCAGTGGCTGGTACCCCACCCTGGTAGTCTCTTTAAGTAAAAACAAATGCATTTTTTAAGTCTTTTATCCCAACGAAATGCAGCTAGACCTCGCGCCATGAAGAGTTGCGACGTCATCTGGATTAAAGCCAATTGGGGAGTAGCCACACCCTTCCTGCTGCTGCACAAGTCCCGGGTGAGACTGTTTTGTTTCTGGCGTTTGCACGGGTCACGCAGACAGCTGTGCAATGCGGTTAGAAAGATGGCATCACACTGCATGATTCAAACGGGATTTCTCCAGCTATTGTGACCTAAGCATTAGCACATGTCGTCTGCTGAAAGCAGGCGTTTTATAAATTTGTAGGCTTAAGCACTGACACTTATTGACATCGGATGCCTGTCAACATTAATTCTAGTAGCTAATCTAATGATAAAAAAATTTCATTTGGAGGGTTTAGTATTTCTTTAAAATAAAGCTGTTATGAAATTAATCAATCTGATGCTATCCATGACCCAGTGATGAAGAGGCATCATCAACAGTGACAACACAGGACAGCAGCTGGGCTAGTCTCTTGATTCCTATATCACCCACCTCAAAACCAGAGGACACTAGCTTCATGTGTTTTAACAATGTATTATTCTCAGCATTTCAGAAATCGCTAATGATTCTATTCTGCTTATTTCAGGGACGGCGAATGCGACGGCCGGGCGGACCACCTCGACGAACTGGACCAGAAAAAGAGGCAACTATAAAAGAAGAAATGGTCACGGAGTTGGAAGATTCTGTTAAAAGCGAAGAGCCATCATTCGTCATTGAGACAACTGAGGAGTGCATTTCAGAGGACATGCTGATGGATGAAGCTGTGCAAACAATTCAAATTGATTCTGATATGAATCTTGCTAGCTCGTCTGAAATGCAGACTTTGCCCGAGGACTCGTTAGTTGCTGCTTCTCAGGACTCCTCCCTGGTTTGTGATAATGCCAGAAATGTGCTATTGAATTCATCTGTGTCCTAAGAGTGACTCGCCCCAGTGCAAATGCCTGCAGTTAATAACAAACGGTTTGTGTGAGTGTGTGTGCTTATGTATGAGCTACGTAGAGCAATTGTATACTATTGTAATATTTTTTTCTTCTAAAAGGAGCCTTATTTTTCGTGAAGAAGTTACTGAACAATTAGTCATCCCTGACAGGGAAGAGCCACAGTTTGAACTTTTTGTTATAAAACTTGGAATTGGTGATTGATGCAGTTTCCTGTTTGTTTGGTTACTTAAAAAAAGGTTGAGATTGTTGACAAGCTGAATGAATGGACAATGAAGTTGCAACAATTTTTCTTGTATTGTGGTGCACTTTGGGCGAATTGTGTATGACAAGCATTAGTTGGAAACGTGTAGGCAGATTAGACATTGTTGTATTAACCCTGAAATTTAAGTAAGGATTTGGCGTATAACTGACCCTGAGGCCAAAAACATTTCATTCCACTTGAGCGCTTAATGTGTCACTTAGTGTTTTTCATATTTATTTAAAGTTTTGGTACTTCATTAAACTTGATACAGAATTGTGCTTTCAGCTTCATGTTTGTCCCAGTTTTTTGCAGTATGACAAATGATTTATTTAGTGTAATTTCTGGTAAGTTGTATTAGTTTCAGTTTAGGTTGACCTTTTCATTTCCATTTGTTAGTGGCCTTTTTATTTAAAAGTTAGCATTTTCTTTTGTGGATATTTGCCTAAGAGGTATTCTGTTTAGCTTTTCAATTGTAATATTCTGTACAAATTTTATGTTGCTTACTGTATGATGAAACCATTGTACACTGTAGATAGTCTTTTTGCAACCTCGATGTAATAACTGGCTAGGATTTTTTTTCTTTTGTTGATAATTTTATTTCCCACCTAGTCTTCTATTCAACCATGAAAACATATTTTTGTTTTTTGAGTTTTGCTATAAATTAGCTAGACCATAAGCATATTTTCTTAAGCGTGGATGTTCTTAGTCCACGATACGAAGATGCTTACTTCTTTGTATTTAAATCTATTTCTTCATCTAAAGAGTATGCAGAGTTTAAGTTTATTGTACATTTCTATTGATGTCGTGAACGATCGCATTTTTCGTTTATTGGTTTGGATTCATATTTGACAATAAAGTACTGTATCCAGTCAACTTGGCATGTGTAGTACATCATTGTGCAAGTTGTATGGTTTTAGATCCTTCCCTATTTAAAATGGGCCTGTTGTGCTGATGAAGCTCTGTTGGGCTACTAAACAAAGGAAGCCACTCTCAGCACATTCGCAATCAGACTTCACCACAAATCTCCTCAACCAACTCTGCTTCAGCATAAACTTTAAGAAACGAAGACACACTCCAGCCCAGTAATTCATCTTTCTGGGAGTGTCATTCAAACTCGCATCTGCGACCGTTGTGCCAACATCATACCTCGAGCACGTCCTTCGTTAAAAGCCAGACCACACTCTCAAAGAGCTCAACTCCCTCATAGGCAAAATGTGCTCCATGGCCATCTTGTCCCCTACGGCAGATGGATGACCAGACCGCTCCACCATTTTCACATTGAAATTTGGGGAAACCAACTTCAAACTACCGTAGAACGCCGATTATCCGAACTAATTGGGACCAGGCCTTGTTCGGATAATTCGGATAATCCAAAACAGCGCTAAAAATGGCCCCTGCATACCTATATAAGTAAATAAAAGTACGTACCTAAATTATCACTTGGGGCGGGCATGATACAAGCCCCAAATAAAATCTTAATAACTTAATATATAACTATCTCTTAAACTACAACTTATTTTTATTTTAAAAAATCGCCCATCGTTGTTTGTTTCAATCGTGACAAACGCTTTTGAGCAGCGATATCTCGAATATTTTTTAGCAACAGCAGCTTTACTCCGTCTGCTTCTGGTTGCGTTTCAGACCACGACAAACATTTGTCCAGCATTTCAATGCTTGTCCGTTAGAAATCATGTGTTCTGGCACATCCTCCTCCTCATTTTTATCTGCAGCTGTAACGCTCTCAATAATCTGTTAATCAGTCAGATATTGGTAGCCTGCATCGCTCATCCATCGCCAGCCACTCGCGAACATCGTTTTCTCCCGATTGACATCCGGGCACTGAGCACAAGAAATGCACGCACTCTGTGACGTCATCTTCCGCTTCGCAATTACCGGTTGCCTCTGCGTGATCGTCGGGCAAGTCAATCGCAGCATCGTCATTTTGCACGTCGAGTTTCTTCCAACTTTTCCGTAGTGTGAGATTAGGCACGTCTTGCCACGCATCAGCAACCATATATATGGCATCTTTAATGGTCAGCCGTTTCCAAAATTGTACAACTGACTCTCTTCAGATTCATCGGCACACAATAATTTGCGTAGAAGATTTTTCCGATCGGCGCTTGAGGCTTTCCAGGAAGCCTTGATCAGCTGGCTGCAGCATAGCGGTTGTGTTAGGTGGCAAAAATAAGCAACAAACAATAACACTGCTCTTCGTGGGAGGTTCAGTGCATCCATGTGTTTATAGATTTGCGGCACAAATTCCTCATGAAACCACTGCGTAAATAATCGTGGAGTTCATCCATGCATTGTATTGCACTTGGTAGTCAACTGGCAGAGCACTGCGGCTGATTTTTTTAATGCACGCGGATTTTTCGCCTTGCCGATGACAGTTAAAGGTAATCTACGAGTGCCAGTAGCGTTGTAGCAAGCTAGAATTGTCAATCGCTCGCGTCATGAATCCCGGAGCGGATTCTTCACGTTTGCTTGCCAAAGTGCATTTTGGCAGGGCCTGCCAATACAATCCAGTTTCGTCAGTTATATATTTGTTCCTTGGTTAGGCCCGTTTTATCTAGCAACCGATTAAACGTCTGCTTGAATGGAGACAATGCTGCTGCGTCGCTGGACAATATTTCTCCCTGCATGCGTAGCTGACGTATACCGTGCCCATCTTGAAAACGGGTCCTCCAACCTGTACTGGCCTTAAAATTGGAAGATCCTTGAAGGTTAATATTTAGCAGTGCTGCCTTTTCCATTAATATTAGGCCAGAAACAGGTGCTCCTTTGCTGCACGAACCACTGATAAAGAGCGGCATCTAATTTTTCGTGCTCTGCTTTCTTCATAGTTTTTCGGTGCACATTGCCTTCTGTACAATCCAATTTGGCAGCAAACACAAGCAGTTCATTTTCTTGCTTTTTTATGTCCGTGACTGTAGATTTTCGATCCCATATTTGGCTGCTAGCTTCGTTGCACTTTCACCTTTTTTTTTAGTCGTTCAACCGATCGTCAATTTCTGCTGAGTGTTGAGAACGACACGTTTACGTTTTTGTGCCAATTTTAGTGTCATCTTCCTCTGATTCAACAAAGCAAGACTAAAGATACGCTCCCGTGAACTAAAAGTCCCCCCAGAATTTTTATTGTTTTATTGCCCCTGAACGAACAGCGAGCACTCCGTTGATGGATTACACCCTCCTGGCTGCATACCAGCGATCAACACAAACGAGTTTTTGCTTTTCGTTGGGATTGTCTGCAAGGAGAAAGCACTCGATGTGCACGAGCGAAGGGCGTTGTTGTAGACGTAGCAAAAGCTAGAAAATGATTTTATTTGGCCACAAACAATGAAAACGAAGTAGAAATAAGGCAAGTTAGACCTCCAATCTAAAACTAGTAAACCAAGTAGCGAATGGTACCAGATTTTCGATTAGACCTATTGGCTGTTCGGATGACCGGCATGTTCGGTTAATTGGCGTTCGGATAATCGACGTTCCACTGTAATTTTGTACACCCCACGGACGAAAACTTTCCGATGGACACACTCCTATGGTGGTGAGACTCGCAAACTGTTCCCCTTCACACCCCCCTTCCAGATCTCCATCTCCTCACAGATGCCTCCCTGGAAAACTTGAGGGGATCCCTCGATCAAAACCACATCTACAGCTTGGAAATGAAGGCTGTCCTCAACGCTCTACACCACTTTTAGTCAAGTCGTTCAAATTCAAGCGGACAACATGACTGCCATTGCTTACTTACATACGGAAAGGAGGGGAACAAGATTTCGTTAACTCCATGACATCACTTCCGGCTGTGCATTCACCTCAATACTACGATTTCTTACTACCTGCAAATACTTACCTTCAATAATATTGCTAAAATCACTATTTTTACTACTAGCCTAAAATACTTACCTGTATTTTATATATGCTTTAGAATATTGGAAATGCTACCCGTCCCAAACATGAATTTAATGCACTCTGGGTCCTTGCAACGGCGCTCCCCGGGGCCCGTGTCCACCGCTAGGTGGCGCCCCATTCCCGCTACTCCACACAGTTAGTTTGGGACGCGATCGAGATCGGTCGCAGCTACTACGTTTCTGTAACATGGAAGTCATCAATAACCCCAAAAAACGAGCGATCTGCCCTGGGAATGCGTTGGGTAAATGTTCTAACAAGCTTTATCATCGTGATCCCCACCCACGGTGTCGCAGATGCAGGGTTTGTAACTTTGATTCTTTCAAATGTGCTGAATGGTGTAACACAACGGACCCGAAGATCGAGGTGGCCATTGAAGCTACATGGGCCGATTCGGACCGTCGGCAGGATTTGCGACGAAAAGAACGTGAGTTGGCAAAACAGGCGGCAAACAATCGTGCACTTATCGACCCAGATCAATTTTTGGTGAATGAAGTGGATTCTTGTGATTCGGAAAACGTGAACGAAGCGGTGACGACCATCGGACAGGTCGCGGACACGTCCTTTGTTAGGCGGCTGCCCGGGACAGGCGACGCGTCCGGACAGGAAGTGAGCTTGGCTAACATGGTGGCACGCATGGTGTCCGAGCAGATGGCAGCGCTAGAAACGACACGTAAGAAGGAGTCGGAGGAGGTCGAATGCCGGCGTGCTCTCGAAACCCAAAAAGGTATCTTGGAAACTTTTGAAAGTTATTTTGGGACGAAGGAGTCGCCAAAATTACCGGTGGGAGCTACCATGGACACGGGAGGACAGTCCAGGGCCCGCCAACGGTCATTCACGCCGCCGGGTTCGCCGCCATGGACTAACGTAAGTGTTGGTTGTGATGTTGATGAGTCATCACCGAAAAGGAGGAGATTGTTGGATACAGTAATCGGCATGGGTGCGGAGGCCGTTGGCAACGCCCCGCGGCCCCCCTCCCAAATGCCGCTGGGACCGTCCCGGACAAGCTCCGGGATGGAACCGGATAGAGCCGACCCGCAAGGACTGGCGGACACGGGGGGACAGGGTGGCGTGCCGCCTTGGACCCGCTCCCAGTCCGGGACAGCGGAAGCGTGTTACGGACAGGGCCAACCGATACAGAGACGGTCCGGGACACGGTCGGACACAGCGGAGAACTACACCTATGTGGACTATAGTATACAGTGGGACGGTCGTTGGTCACATCACGGCGGACAGTGGTCCTGGCCTGGGTACACAGGCTGGAGCGGACAGGTGGGTCCGGGACACACATCGACACCGCAGCCCGGTACCGGGTGGAATTTGCACGCGATGCCGCCCCCGCCCCCCCCCCCCCCCTGTCGCTACAGGGAGGCGGACAAGACACAATTTTTTCGCCAGCGGCGCCACAGGGCAACGACGCGAGGCAGCAGAGTGCAACGGGGAGCTCGGTGAATGCGAGTGCAGGCGTTGTGCTACCGCCGGACGACCAAGACAACCAGGGAGGGGGAGGGGAAGGGGCGGTGTTCCACGTGCCGCTCGCCCCTGTGCTTACACTCCCGGATGACAGCCAGACTCCGAACGGGGACCTGGACCCCATTGCGGACGGCTCAGCCAACGTCCAAGAAGCAATAGAGTGGAAGTGGCTGGTGGAGGAAGTTTATGGATCTTTACCAAGCCTATTCTGCCCCCGGGTGGTGGTCCCGGTAATTGCAGAGGGGGAACCACCAGCGACGTCATTCGCAAACATGGACAGAACTGTTAAACAACAGAACAATCTTCCACAATCCCAAGTACTGTTTCGCTAATTGCTCGTGAACGGGGGCACGTTACGGGACACGGGGAAGGTGCTATCGGCCGTTAACCCACCCCCTCCACCGGATCTGACGAAGGGGACCTTCTTTTTCTCGGCGGGGAACGCAGGTGCACCAAGGGCGACACGCTACCGCACGTACGAGGAGACCGAATACGTGGCGGCGGAGGCAAGGATGGACATGGGCTCAAACCTACAGCACCCACAGTGGATTCGTGTGGCGCCCGCACAATTCGAAGAGGATGAAAAGGTGATTCGGGCGAGTCTGCGCGCAAACTCCACGTCGGACATGGCCTACGCGGCGGCGACAGCCAAGTTGAAGGAATACCTCGCATCGGACCCCGACGACAGAGACTTGGGGACCATCGACGAGGCGATTAAGCTTATGCGTAAGGGCTCCGAGTTCCACACGGACGCCATTAACTGGGGAACTCGGGCCCTGTTCAACTCGGTGCTCCATCTTGCAAGTGCTCCGGCGGGTGTATGTAAGGATGCGCTCAAGGACTTACGGTTGCTCCCGATACATAGGTCCCATTGGCTGTTCAACGGGCAACTCCTCACAGTGGCTCCTGAACTTAGAGATAAGGTTAAGGCACCTGTAACCCATGGTAAGGGTAGAGCGGCCCACAGAGGCGCGGGAGGAAACAGGCTGCCTTTTCGGGAAACCCACCACCCTGGAGCCCAGGGCCAACCGAAGATGGGTCAGAGTGCAGGCGGACAAGCGCAAAGCCAGACTGGGACTGGTAAGCCCCTTAGGGGCCGAGGACACACAGGGAGGGGTGTCTTCCCCCGAAACCGCGGGGGAGGTCGTAGGCCCCCAACTTCAAGACATTGACACGGTTCTGGCGCAATCTCCTCAGCCCCCCCCCCCCCCCACGGGGACGGGTAGGGGGCAGGATATCGTGCCATTGCAACGCATGGGAGCGCATCACGGCAGATCCATTTGTGGTGGCCGTCGTAAAGTGGGGCTATATCCCAAACTTTACTTCGGTGCCACCACTAAGAAGAGACCCACCACACTGGTTACTCCGGAGGGCCGAGCCACCGGAATTAGTGGCGGAAGTGATGTCGCTTGTGGAGAAAGGAGCATTGGTGGTGGCTCCGAGGGACACCTTGGGGTGCTTCAGCCCGGCGAGGGTGATCCCGAAGAGGAACGGGGGGATGCGGTTAATTTTCAACCTGCGCCACCTCAACAGGTTCATCACAACAGAACACTTCAAGATGGAGACGTTGGAGTCCATCAGGGAGGCGTTTCAGCCGGGGGACTTCTCGACATCAATCTATTTAGAGGATGCCTATCTACATGTGCCGCTACACAAGAGTGTTCATCACCTGTTCCGATTAGTGTGCCGAGGGAAGGTCTACCAATTTGTAGTCCTTCCCTTCGGCTTGTGTTCAGCCCCTCACGTTTTTACAGTGCTGATGAAGCCAGTGCTCGCGGTGCTTTATCGGGCATTGATCTACGCTCATGCATACCTGGACGACTGGTGCCTGAGGAACCAGGACGCAGTCGTGTTGTCCCGGGACACAACAAGGTGTGTGCGACTTATGACGATGTTAGGCCTGGGTGTGAATGTGAAGAAATCCTGCTTGGTCCCGGAACAGTGCTTCGAGTTCCTGGGAGCTTGGTTCGACACGAGGGATTTCTCCATACGACCGTCCGAGGACAGGGTACACCAGGTGGCAGAAGCAGCGGAGAAACTCCTGCAGCTACGGCAGATTTCCGCGCGGGAGTTGTCCAGGACGATTGGCAGAATGGACTCGTGCGCGTCTCTAGTCCCAAGAGGTTCTTGGAGAGTGCGCCCACTGCACTGGCTGCGAAAATTGGAATGGGTACCGAGGGTCTCATGGGAAGACCTCATTTCCCTGGACAGAGCTCCTGTAGAGGCGATAACGTGGTGGACAGAGGCCCGCAATCTGCAGGAAGGGGTGCCGATCCACACGCCAGCGTCGGACTGGCTTCTGATCACGGACGCATCCTCCTCGGGGTGGGGTGCGACCGTGGGGGAAGAACAGGCGGCTGGCCTGTGGTTACCAGAGGAGTGCAACCTACACATCAATGTGCTGGAGCTACGTGCCATGTGGAACAGTCTACTAGTGTGGGCACACAGACTGCGGGACTCTTCTGTGACAGTCCTGTCGGACAACACAGCGGCGGTGTCCTACCTACGGAGGGGAGGTGGGACGAAGTCGGAATCACTGTTTGTGGAGGTGCACAAGATCTTCACGCTCTGCGAGGAGTTCAACATCATGTTGGCCCCACGACATATCGCGGGCAGCATGAACGTGTTGGCGGACGAGCTTTCCAGGGTAGGCAGGGTACCCACGACGGAATGGCGCCTCCACCCGGAGGTATGCCATCAGATATTCCAAGAGTGGGGAACACCGACGGTGGATTTCTTCGCGACAAGGGCAAATACACAGCTACCACTCTTTGCCTCCCCGTATCCGGACAGTCAGGCGATGGCGACGGATGGACTGAGTTTGGCGTGGAACAATGTGTTCGGGTATGTTTCCACCCTTCAGGCTGATCCAGAAAGTGCTGACCAAAGTGAAAGAGTCGACGGGGTCCTTCATTCTCATAGCCCCGTGGTGGGAGGCATCCCCGTGGTTCGTGGAACTATGGAAAATGAGGAAGAGAGACCCGATCGAGCTACTTCTACGAGCAGACATCCTCTCGCAGCACGCAGGGACGACGCTTCACCACAATCCGACAATCCTACACCTTCACGCGTGGAGGTTGTGAAGAGTATGCTGACGTCGAGTGGGTTTTCACAAAGCACGGCGGAAGTTATGGTGGAGAACATTCGTCAATCATCTAAAACAATTTACGAGGGTAAATGGCGGGGATGGGTTGACTGGTGTAAATCCCATCAAGTGAGAAGTTTGGATCCGTCGCCTCAACAAGTTTGTGAATTCCAGAACTCCTTGTTTGCTCAGGGACTGACCCCTAGCACCATCAAGGGGTATAGGGCAGCCATTAACTCGGTTCTGGCGCTGGCAGGGAAAAGCGACGTGACGGAAAGTGCAAGCGTGGCTAGGATCATTCAATCCTTCGGTGTGCTCTGGCCAAGGACTAGAAAGCTCTACCCGAGTTGGGACCTCACGGAGGTGCTCCACAACCTCGCTGGGGCACCCTACGAACCCCTGCACGAAGTGTCTTGGGAGCATCTCTCCAGGAAAGCAGTGTTCCTTCTGGCACTGGCATCGGCGGCTAGGCAGGGCGAGCTGGCCGCGTTGGCCAGGGACCGAGATTTTTTGCGTGCGTCACCAAATTGGGCTCGAATCACGCTCCTTACACACACAGAATTCCGAGCAAAGAATTCAACACCTGAGGAAGCACCGACGCCGTTGGTTGTAAACGCGTTGGCGCCTCTATTGGAGACGGGATGCCCGGATCGCCTTCATTGCCCGGTCAGGGCGTTGAAGTTCTACCTTGCCAGGACTAAGCCAGTGGTGGAGGAGAAAGGGCTTCTGAACACCAGGGGATGGACCCCACTATTCGTGAAGTTGTCAGCCGGAGGTGAGGAACTCACAAGGGAACCGGCGACGTCATCCACAGTCGCTAGGTGGATTTGCAGAGTGATCGAAGAGAGCCAACAACAGGATGGGAGACCGGCTACAAGCGGGACCAATGCCCACGAAGTCAGAGCGGTGGCGACATCATGGGCCTTCGCAGCAGGGACACCGTTGGGCGAAATCCTGGACGCTGCCAGATGGAAGGGACGAAACACTTTCGTGGCCCATTACTTAAGGGGAGTAGTGATGTCGACGGCAACCCGCAGAGACATCAGGTTCATGGCAGCTGGTAAGCTGGTAAAGAGGAAGTGAGGTAAGGGGTTTAGACTAGTAAATATGTAGGCATAGAAAGTGCTCGATGGTAGACCTGCTAGACAGATTGATTTTGTAGGGCTGCTAGGGACTTGCAATGGCGCGGGTTCGACGCCTCCGTTCAAGTTAGGACAAAGTCAGCATATATAAAATACAGGTAAGTATTTTAGGCTAGTAGTAAAAACGAGGTTTTAACCTCTAAAAATAGTTTTTACTTAGCCTAAAAT
>JAHWFP010156018.1:1452-15271 GCA_023313725.1 Lithobius niger
GTGCAAGAGAATGAATGAACCAAAAAGTTTTTACAAAGAAACAAAAATAAGCTAACTTTCAGTTAATGGTATTTGGAACCAAGAAAGTATACACAGATTCGAAGGATTTCTTGGATTGACATGTTGGACACGACGGAGTGGATAATTTACCAAACAAAGCTTGAGTTCTCAGACAAATTCCGAAGGAGTGTCGAATGACATGATAAGTGGTAATTTTTAACATTAGCTCCTTTGTGTAAAAACTGTGAAATCCTATGTCTCAGTGAAGCTTTTTTCCAAAACAACAGAATAATTCATTTACCAGAATTTTATAATGGTAGTTATAATAATATAAATTTACCATAATTGCAGCAACTTCTAGATATGGTACGCTTGTGACTTAATTTTTTTTAATGCAAAAAAAAAAGTGAATTTTCTGTTGCGAAAAATTGATAGCCACTTATGCTGATTATTGGAACCACACACCGAATCCACGTATGAAATATCCTGTTAGTTATCATCCCAGGATCATCTTCATTAAAAGATGATCCTGGGATGATAACTAACAGGATATTTCATACGTGGCTTCGGTGTGTGGTTTTGAGAACACGCACGGCAAAGGAATTGGAAAGGGGAGCATCACATTTATTGTTTTTTTTTTTGTAAAATTTTACATGTGATAAAAATGAGTATTGCCCTTTTTCAACAGCATTGGAATTTAAGAAAAATAGAATAATCATGATACTACTATATGCAACTGTATTGCACCATCGTCTTAGTCTTAAAATTCATCCTAGGTGATCATGTCTGTGATTGTACATCTGACGTTTGTTTAAACAACTAATGTTCTTAAAAAACGAACAACTGCCATAGCTTACAAGGACTGCAAGGAAAACTAACATGCCTGTAGCCATCTCGATGGGTGTTTGTTTATTCATCTTCTTACTGCAGTTTCGTTTCTCTTCAGTTAAGGCTCTATCCCAAAGTAAAAAGATAGAAAATACATTTGATTTCTTCATAGGCCATTGCGACCAAATTGATTCCTTTATTTAATGATGTAGCCAACATGTGTTAATTTTTACTTTGGAAAGAGCAAGATCATGAAAATGTGATAGTATTCTAAATAAAACGTGAATGAATGGTAACATAACAGAAACAAAATACTAGAAAAATTAAATGTGCACCAAAAAAACTGTAATTGCGGAAAATTTGTAATATTATTACAAATCGTTTTCCTCCACTAATATCTGCTATCAGCTACAACGTGGTCTCTTCTGAATGTATAGTGTATGATGGGATGGCACTACATTTACTATTTCAGACTGTGCCAAGGACATGGAATGTCCTCTATGTATGGATGGAAAGAACACATACTGCTTGAACGGAACATGCAAATGTCAAGGTGAGGATATGTGTAAGTGCTGCCGGACCAGTTTGTATGCCCCTTAATGCAAAAAAACAAATCGTATGCAGAAGAATGACTTTCGGTAACTAGATATTTACAACCAAAGAAACCTGGTACCCAGAAGCTAGTGATGCACTAGAAATACTAGCTATTTTTAGTCGATAAGCCACATCTCGATTTGAACAATTTTTACAGGCTCCGATTATTCTTTCATGTTTTCAGTTTTTGTGACTGGTTTCTGTTATTTTATGTTTGAAATTTTTTTTTTGCTGAATAAGCAATTATTAGTTTTTAATGGTTATTGCTTCTGCAGACTTCCATTATTTTTTTTTTAATTTTTCATAATTTGTTTACCGAATTCTGTTACCATTTTATGCTTGATAATTTTTGCAGAATATGCTTTTTTGCATTCTGTTATTTTATGTTAAAAATTTTTTTTTGCTGAATACGCACTTATTAGTTTTTAATGGTTATTGATTCTACAGATTTCCATTATTTTTTTTTTAATTTTTCATAAAAAAAGCAAATTTTGTTACCGAATTTTGTTGCCATTTTATGCTTGATAATTTTTGCAGAATATGCTTTTTGCATGCACCTGAACTTTTTGTTTTATAGGAGCTTACAGGCAGTGTTTACAGGCTCCCAGTTAATCTTTTATGCTTTTTAAACCTATGAATATTGTTTTCAACTGTAATTGCTGCCTGGACTCTCCTACTCTTAGCTGTAATCAGGAGCACCACAGAAAAATAGTGGGAATATGTTTCCACAGCTTCCACTGCACAAGTCAGAATCATCTACAGTGGGAAGGGATTTGTTCGTAGACACCGTCACCTGCATGAAACGGCTACAGGGTGTGTGGCAATTATCAAGGCTTATTTTAAGATCTTTGTTTTTAATTTCGATGATTTTTCCATCGTACAACGTACACTCGCAAAAATGCAATACTAGCAATTGAACTTACACAGTATTGGCGATTGAGATTGTGCATTGTACGATGGAAAACCACTGAAATTGTAAATTTGACTCTCAAAGTAAAAAAAAGTCGTTATGGTGTCTTTGTTTTTAAACAATATCTCACTAAAATCCCAAAAATTGCAAGTAATAAAAAGAATCAACAAACAGACGGTTAATGGTGCTAAAGTTACCTTAGCCAGCAAAAAAATAGAGTGATTCTGATTGTCACAAGCCTGCTTCCCCGTGATTAGTTTCAATTTCGATTTTTGGTAACTTGTGGCACACTCAATATTGTTGTACCTTCCGATGAATGAAACTATTCGCCACACACATTCTTGTTGTATTCTACAGTTTTCCTGCTGTGTAGGATTAAACTAAGTTTGATTTTATTATTTCATGTATTTTACGAGTAACGTATTTATTTTTTATTATTTATTTTTTACATCAGAATGTGTTAAAGCAGAGACTTGCCCCGATTGTTCAAGCAAAGGAAAGCTTCGGGATTGTGTGGCTGGAAATTGCGCATGTCGAGGTAAAATACTTTTGTGTTTCATCAGACTTAATCCTCATTTACGTGGAAATATCTTTATTTGCATTGTTTTACCTGGTTATTCAACAGCTTCAAAGGCTTATTTGTATCAAGGGTCTATTATTAGTAAAAGTTAAATCTGTACCATTTTCCCTACATGTGCTAGAAATTTCAGCCTTCAGCCTTCTATCTGGTGGCAGCACATCAGGAGTTGTAGTAAACTTTAGGGAGAAAAAAGTTGGAAATAAGAAAACAAAATACGTATATTAAGGTTTTTTTTGGTAGAAAGTAGCCAAAAATAAGGAATTTTAAAATTCAATTTTTTATTTATTCATAATATCTACAGGTAAAAAAAACCACCAATTTGTAGCTTACAGTGGCAATTTCTATCAGTTTGCAGTTTGAAATAAAAAGAAATTACACTAAGATAACGAACCCAATTTTATTAAAATGTTCGTAAAGGCAAAGTTTGCGGATTATGACAGAGAAATCAATACTTCAACAAGAACGAGAAAAAAAGGAGTCCGAATTTGTGAATAAGGAGGAAAAAAGGCCAAAAAAAGAGTAAAAAATACGGAAAAATAACGACCTTTATGACCCATGCCACATGCAATTATGCTAAAGTTTGCGTGTATTTTAAATTGCTTTAACAAAATTGCTTTAGTTTTGTCCCTGTAGTGCGTTTCTGTAGGCGGTTCCTGCAGCCTCAAATGCTCCAAAACCTACCCGCCAATTTAAATTTTCATCTGCAGATACACTGTCAGAACAAGAAAATCACATGTATAAATGGTTCCCGCAGTCCCAAATTCTCTAAACCTATCCACCAATTTTAATCGTCAGCTGCAGGTCCACTGTCAGAAAAAGGAAATCATTTGGTGTCACTCAGTAGCCATTTTTCCTCCAAAAGAAATGGCATACAAACTTGAGGCCAAAGAATGAATAAACCAATAAATGTTTTCAAAGAACCATAAATAAGATAACATTCAGATTCTAATTCGGTAGAATCTTTTATGCTATTATTTTGGAACCAATGAAGTATATACAGACTTTAAGGATTTCTTGGATTGACTTGCGGGCGAGGTAGAGTGGATTTTCCAAACAAAGCTTGGGTGCTCACACCAATTCCCAATGAGTGTTGCCTGACAGGATAAGTGGTAATGGTCAAGAAAGGTTCCTTTGTGTAAACAATGCGAAATGTTTTGTCTGAAAGAAGCTTTGTTTCCACAACAACAGAAAAATTCATTTGCCACAATCTTACAATGTTAGTTATACCAATATAAATTTACCATAATTGCAGCAACTTCTAAGTATGGCATGCTTCTTACCTAATTTCTTGATAATGCAAATAAAGTAATGTGAAAAATTGATAGCCTGTTATGCAGATTATTGGAACCACACATCAAATCCTTGTATGAAATATCATTTTAGTTGCCATCCAATAGGTTCGTCTGTTATGAATTTATGAGAACATGTACCGCGAAAAGGAATTGGGAAAGGAGGCATCACAATTTTTGTTGTAAACTTTACATGTAATGTCAATGAGTATCACCCATTGTAGACAGCATTCTGGAATTCAAGAAAAAAAAGGAACAATCATGGTGATACTATTTGCCATAGCACATTTGATTTCCTCATTGGCAATTGCTTTCAAATGGACAACTTGACATTGCCACCTAAGAAACGTACCAATACACAGGATTCTTTAATTACTTTGTTAAACATTTCTTTAATAGATTCATTAAAAAATATATTAAAACACTAGCCAGAAACTCTTTTGTTTAATGCTTCAGGCAACATATGTTACTTTTTAATTTGCAAGTACGTACTGAGCTTGTGAATAAAATTATACTAATTTAAATAGAAGGTAGAAGGACGTGCATAATGGTAACTTAACAGGAAATAATACTAGAGTTTAAATGTGTGACAAAAAAAATTAAATTGAGAAAAATTTTATTTGAATACACTGTTCGTCGTGTTACTGTGAAAGTTCTCATCGAATTTTGAGTCTTAATTCGGAGAATTACGAATACATTCACCGCTCACTTTCACAAGGAAGACAATATTTACGTCATACAAATTTTCAAACTTTCGTCATAATGCCTGAAGAAGCTGACAGCCAGGCACTGAAAATTTGGAAGACGTTAAATATTGTCTTCCTTGTGAAAATGAGCGATGAATATATTAGTAATTCTCCGAATTATGACTCAAAAATTTGATTAAAAGTTCCGATAATATTACACATCGTTTTATTACCATAATATCTGCTATCAGCCACGACGTGTTCTCTTCTGAATGTGTGATGTGATGGCAATATATTTACTATTTCAGACTGTGCCAAGGACATGGAATGTCCTCTATGTATGGATGGAAAGAACACATACTGCTTGAATGGAACATGCAAATGTCAAGGTAAGGATATGTGTAAATGCTACCAGAACAATTTGTATGCCCCTTAATGCACATGATCAAACCATGTGCAGAGGAATGACATTCGGTAACTAAATATTTACAACCAAAGAAATCTGGTACCCTGAAGCTAGTGATGCACTAGAAATACTAGCTATTTTCATTAACAACAGAGAGAAAAGGAACATATAACAACTTTTATTTTGTATTATTTTTTTGGCTGCAATTTATTTATTTTTCTAGAAAATTATTCTGGCATACTTCAAACATGGTTAGAAAATTATGAATTAATTAAAATTGTATTTTTAATTTGTATATTTGTCAATTATTGTTTGTGTGAAATAAATAGCTATCATAGGTAGCTAACGAAAAAATTAACAAACAAAAGTAGTATACTAAACACTACTCCAGGCCTCATACTTATTCCTAGCATCCATTATTTTAGTGTTTAGACTGTTTTGAAATGTTCTGCTGCTCGTCCATCATTTAAAAATGTTTGCAGGCTACGTTATTTATGGTATTTAAAGCCTCATCTCAATTTGAACAATTTTTACAGGCTTCTATTATTCTTTCATGTTTTCAGTTTTTTTTTACTGGTTTCTGTTATTTTACGTTTGAAATGTTTTGAAAGTATTTGTCATTACACATTAGCCACACACATTCTTGTTGCATTCTAAAGTTTTCCTGCTGTAAAGGATTAAACTAAGTTGCTTTTAATTATTTCATGTATTTTTACGATTTATGTATTTATTTTTTATTATTTATTTTTTACCTCAGAATGTATTAAAGCAGACACTTGCCCAGATTGTTCAAGCAAAGGAAAGCTTCGGGATTGTGTATCAGGAAATTGCGCATGTCGAGGTAAAATACTTTTGTGTTTCATCAGACCTGATCCTCATTTACGTGGAATTATCTTTATTTGCATTTTTTTACCTGGTTATTCAACAACTTCAAAGGCTTATTTGTATCAAGGGTCAATTATTAGGAAACGTTAAATCTGTACCATTTTCCCTACACGTGCTAGAAATTACAGCCTTCAGCATTCTATCTAGTGGCAGCATATCAGGGGTTGTAGTGAGCTTTAGGGAGAAAAAAGAGGTGGAAATAAGGAAAAAAATAGGGTATGGTAAAGTTTTTTTGGTAGAAAGTAGCCAAAAATAAGGAATTTTAAAATTCAATTTTTTATTTAATAATAATAGGTGTATAGGTGTATAGGTAAAAAATACACCAATTTTTAGCTTATAGTGGCAATTTCTATCAGTTTGTAGTTTGAAATAAAAAGAAATTACACTAAGGTAATGAACCCAAATTTTATTAAAATGTTCGTAAAGGAAAATTTTCCGAATTATGATAGAGAAATCAATACTTCAACAAGAATGAGAGAAAAAAGAAGTGTTCAAGTCCGAATTTGTGAATAAGGAGGAAAAAGGGACATGATAGAAAAAAGAGCAGAAAATACGGAAAAACAGTGACCTTTATGACCCATGCCACATGCAATTACGCCAAAGTTTGCGTGTATTTTAATTTGCTTTAACAAAATTGCTTTACTTCTGTCCCTAGTGCGTTTGTGTAGGCGGTTCCTGCAGCCCCAAATGCTCCAAAAACCTATCCACTAACAGCAACTTAATTTGTAAGTGGCGGGAAAGGGTAGGCTAGTAAAAGGCAAAACTCCTGACAAGGCAAAACTCACAAAAACCTTGAAATGCGGCACATGTATTAAATTTTTAGAGCTATAACAAGGAGCAAAATTGTTTTAGCTCTGAAAATTAAATACAAGTGCATTTCAAAATTGTTGTGCGTTTTGCCTTGTCGGGAGGCACCTTTTACTACCCTATCCACCAATTTTAATTCTCAGCTGCAGATACAATGTCAGAACAAGAAAATTATTTGGCGTCACTCAGTAGCCATTTTTGCTCCAAAAGAAAAGTCATCCAGACTTGAGGCAAAACAATGAATAAACTGATAAATATTTTCAAAGAAACAAAAATAAGAAAACATTCATATTGTAATTCCATAGAATCTTTTATGCTATTATTTTGGAACCAATGAAGTATATACAGACTTAAAGGATTTCTTGGATACACTTGCGGGGCGAAGTAGAGTGGATTTTTCAAGCAAAGCTTGGGTTCTCACACCAATTCCCAATGAGTGATGCCTGACTGGATAAGCGGTAATGGTCAAGAAAGGTTCCTTTGTGTAAAACATGTGAAATGGTTTGCCTGAATGAAGCTTTGTTACCACAACAACAGAAAAATTCATTTGCCACAATCTTACGATGTTCGTTATAACAATATAAATGTATCATAATTGCAGCAACTTCTAAGTATGGTATGCTTGTTACCTAATTTCTTTAATATGCAAAAAAAGTGAATTTTTTGATGTGAAAATTTTATAGCCTCTTATGCAGATTATTGGAACCACACATCAATTCCATGTATCCTTTTAGTTGCCATCCAATAGGTACGTCTGTTAATGAATTTATGAGAACATGCACAGCAAAGATGATTTGGAAAAGGGAGCATCACATTTTTTTGTAAACTTTTATGTGTAATGTCAATGAGTATTGCCCATTGTAGACAGCATTCTGGAATTCAAGAAAAAAAGGAACAATCATGGTGCTACTGTTTTCCATAGCACATTTGATTTCCTCATTGGCAATTGCTTTCAAATGGACAACTTGACATTGCCACCTAAGAAACGTACCAATACACAGGATTCTTTAATTACTTTGTTAAACATTTCGTTAATAGATTCATTAAAAAATATATTACAACACTAGTCGGAAATTCTTTTGTTTAATGCTGCAGGCAACATGTGTTAATTTTCAATTTGGAAGTACGTACTGAGCTTACGAATAAAATGATACTAATTTAAATAGAAGGTAGAAGGACGTGCATAATGGTAACTTAACAGGAAGTAATACTAGAATTTAAATGTGTGAGAAAAAAAATTTAATTGAGAAAATTTTTATTTGAATACACTGTTCGTCGGTTACTGTGAAAGTTCTCATCGAATTTTGAGTCTTAATTCGGAGAATTACGAATACATTCACCGCTCACTTTCACTAGGAAGACAATATTTACGTCTTGCAAATTTCCAAACTTTTGTCATAATGCCTGAAAAAGCTGACAGCCAGCCACTGAAAATTTGCAAGACGTAAATATTGTCTTCCTTGTGAAAATGAGCGATGAATATATTCGTAATTCTCCGAATTATGACTTAAAAATTTGAGTAAAATTTCCGATAATATTACACATTGTTTTATTACCATTATATATGCTGCGACGTGTTCTCTTCTGAATGTGTGATGTGATGGCAATGCATTTACTATTTCAGACTGTGCCAAGGACATGGAATGTCCTCTATGTATGGATGGAAAGAACACATACTGCTTGAATGGAACGTGCAAATGTCAAGGTGAGGATATGTGCAAATGCTGTTGTAACAGGTTGTAAGCCCATTAATGCAAATGATCAAACCATGTGCAGAGGAATGACAATCGGTAACTAAATATTTACAACCAAAGAAATCTGGTACCCTGAAGCTTGTGATGAACTAGATATACTAGTTCGCTATTTTCATTAGCCAGCAGGGAGAAAAGGAACATGTAACAACTTTTACTTGTAATATTTTTTTTTGGCTGCTATTTATTTATTTTTCTAGGAAATTATTTTCTGGCATACTTCGAACATGTCTAAAAACTTCTGAATTAATTTAAATTTTATTTTTAATTTGTAAATTTGTAACTTATTGTTTGTGTGAGATAAATAGCTACCATAGGTAGTTAACAAAAAAATAAACAAATAAAGGAAGTATACTAAACATTACTCTAGGCCTTATACTTATTCCTAGCATCCATTATTTTAGTGTTTAGACTGTTTTGAAAGGTTCTGCTGCTCGTCCATCATTTAAAAATGTTTGCAGGTTACGTTATTTATGGTATTTAAAGCCACATCTCGATTTGAACAATTTTTTCAGGCTCCCATTATTCTTTCATGTTTTCAGTTTTTTGACTGGTTTCTGTTACTTTATGTTTGAAATTTTATTCTTTCTCTGAATAAGCAATTGTTAGTTTTTAATGGTTATTGTTTCTAGGAACTTTCATTATTTTTTAAGTTTTAATAATTTGTTTACCGAATTCTGTTACCATTTTATACTTGAATTTTTGCAGAGTAATCTTTTTGCATACAACTGTACTTTTGTTTTATAGGAGCTTAAACAATGTTTACAGGCTCCCAGTAGCCTTTAATGCATGCGGCAGTTATCAAGGCTTATTTTAAGATCTTTGTTTTTAAACAATATGTGACTAAAAAGCCAAAAATTGCAGATAATAACAAAAGTCAACAAACAGACGATTATTGATGTTTAGGTCAATAAACAAAAAACAACAACAAATAAATAGAGTGGTGCTGGCTTGTCACAAGCCTGCATCCCGTGATTAGTTTCAATTTCGATTTTCGGTGACTTGTGGCATACTCAATATAAATGCACATTTTGATTGATCAGAGCGTACTAAACTATTCGCCATTCCACATTAGCCATACACATTCTTGTTGTGTTCTACAGTTTTTTTGCTGTAAAGGATTAAACTAAATTGCATTTAATTATTTCATGTATTTTTATGATTTATGTATTTATTTTTTATGATTTACTTTTTACCTCAGAATGTATTAAAGCAGAGACTTGCCCCGATTGTTCAAGCAAAGGAAAGCTTCGAGATTGTGTGTCAGGAAATTGCGCCTGTCGAGGTAAAATACTTTTGTGTTTCATCAGATTTAACCCTCATTTACTTGGAGTTATCTTTATTTGCATTGTTTTACCTGGTTATTCTACAGCTTCAAAGGCTTATTTGTATCAAGGGTCAATTATTAGGAAAAGTTAAATCTGTACCATTTTCCTTGCACGTTCTAGAAATTACAGCCTTCAGCATTCTAGATGGTGGCAGCATATCAGGGGTTGTAGTGAGCTTTAGGGAGAAAAACTTTTGTAACATTTTTTGTAAACTTTTACGTGTAATGTCAATGAATATTGCCCATTGTAGACAGCATTCTGGAATTCAAGAAAAAAAGGAACAATTATGTGCTACTATTTGCTATAGCACGTTTGATTTTCTCATTGGCAATTGCGATCAAATGGACAACTTGACATTGCCACCTAAGAAACGTAGCAATACACAGGATTCTTTAATTTCTTTGTTAAAAATTTGTTTTACAGATTCATTAAAAAATATATTAAAACACTGGCCGGAAATTCTTTTGTTTAATGCTGCAGGCAACATGTATTACTTTTTAATTTGGAAGTACGTACTGAGCTTGTGAATTAAAATGATACTAATTTAAATAGAAGGTAGAAGGACGTGCATAATGGTAACTTAACAGGAAGTAATACTAGAATTTAAATGTGTGACAAAAAAAAAAACTAAATTAAGAAAAATTTTATTGAATAAACTGTTCGTCGTCTTACTGTGAAAGTTTTCATCAAATTTTGAGTCTTAATTCAGAGAATTACGAATACATTCACCGCTCATTGTCACAAGGAAGACAATACCTACGTCTTGCAAATTTTCAAACTTTTGTCATAATGCATGAATAAGATGACAGCCAGCCATTAAAAGTTTGCAAGGCGTAAATATTGTCTTCCTTGTGAAAATGAGCGATGAATATATTCGTAATTCTCCGAATTATGACTCAAAAATTTGAGTAAAATTTCCGATAATATTACACATCGTTTTATTACCATTATATCTGCTAACAGCTACGACTTGTTTTCTTCTGAATGTGTGACGAGCTGGCACTGCATTTACAATTTCAGACTGTGCCAAGGACATGGAATGTCCTCTATGTATGGATGGCAAGAACACGTTCTGCTTGAACGGAACATGCAAATGTCAAGGTGAGGATATGTGTAAATACTGCCGGAACAAGTTTGTATGCCCCCTTAATGCAAATAATCAAACCATGTGCAGACGAATGACACAACTAAATATTTGCCAACCTAAAGAAACCTGGTACCCTGAAGCTATAGTTTGTTCCACATTATGTTTTCAGAAAACTGACTAGATGACGACTAGTTTCCTTGCTCTAAGAGTGCAAAAACATGTGGATATCACACTTCGAGACTCAACATAGTTACTGTTAGAGTTTACGAATGGGATGTTTACTGATTTTTTGCGTTCATAGTGGAAGAAAACGTCGCGTCATACAGTCAGTTTGCTGCAAACATAATGTGGAACAAACTATAGTGATGAGATAGTTATAATAGCTATTTTGAATAGATAACGAGAAAAGACAGATTTTTAGGAAAGAAAAACGTTTCATTTTTACTTCATTTTTTTTTCCGGTGGCCATTTATATATTTTTCGACCAAACTATTTTCTGGTTTTCTTCGATCATGTCTAGAGAATTATGAAATAATTAAATAATTAATATTTTAATGTTTTAATTTGTAACTTATGTTAGCATAAAATAAATAGCTACCATTATTTTTTTTAGTTTTCTTAATTTTTTTACTGACTTATGTTACTCTTTTATTATTGGCAACATTTGCATAGTAAGCTTATTGCATACTCCTGTAGTTTTTGTTTTACTGGAGCTTACAGGCAGTGTTTGCATGCTCCCATTAGTCTTTTGTGCTTTTCAAACCGTTGAACATTGTTTTCAACAGTAATTACTACCTGGAATCTCCTACTCTCACTGTAATCGGGAACATTAAACAAAAATAATGAGTATGTTCCTGCAACATCCACTGCATGCTAAGTCAGAAGCATCTACAGTGGGAAGGAATTTATTCATAGACATCATCACCTGTATGAAACGGCTACAGGCGTGCATCATTCGCCAAGGCTACGATCTTTTTTTTTTAACAATATGTGACTAAAATGCAACTAACATTGCAAGTAATAACAAAAATATCAAAAAATCTGACGATTGTTGGGGTGATGTACGTTTTTCTCCCCATTTCCTCCCCATCAGTTCCTCCCCATCATTTCTCCCCAAATCATTTTCTCCCTGCAGCAATTCTTCCCTGTGTTTTTTTCCTCTCCAATCATTTCCTCCCAGAATGGTTACCTAAGTTACCCTGTGCCAACAAAAAAAAAACAGAGCAATGCTGGCTTGGTAAGCTTGCTTCCTGTGATTAGTTTCAATTTCGCTTTTTGGTAATTGTGGCTTACAAAATATTGCTGCACCTTTTGGCATATCACAGTGTACTAAATTGCACCCTTACACATTAGCCACACACATTCTTGTCGTTTTCTACAGTTTTCCTGTTGTAATGTATTTAAATCAGTTGGATTTAATTAATTCATGTATTTTTATGATTTATTTATATTTTTCATTTATTTATTTATTTATTCTGTTTACCTCAGAATGTATTAAAGCAGAGACTTGCCCCGATTGTTCACGCAAAGGAAAGCTTCGGGATTGTGTGTCAGGAAATTGCGCATGTCGAGGTAAAATACTCAGACCTAATCCTCATTAGAATCTTTTTATGCGTTATTTTACCTGGTTATATACAGTTTAAAAGGCTCCACAAGCATTAGTTGTATCATGGATCAAATACGTGGAAAAGTCAAGCTTCAATAAATTACCTCCACATTCTACGAATTACACCATCTAGCACTCTCTCTGGTGGAAGCACATCACGGGTTGCAGCGGGTTTTGGGGAAGAAAGTAGGAAATAAGGAAATTTTAACATAAAAATTTAGGGAATATCAGGGGTTTTTTTTTGGTAAAAATTAGCCAAAAATAAGAAATTTCAAAAATCGTTTTTTTCTACAGCACCTAAGTTACAATACTATAAACTTTTAACAATTTCACTGTCAGTTCTCTGTTTGAAATACAAATTAGACTAAGGTAACGAACCAAATTTCACTAAAATGTTTAGCGAAGCAGAGTTTACAGCTTTTACATTCTTGAATGTTAAGCAAAACAAATTAACAAACTGCAGGTCCTATCTCAATTTTCAGCAGTTGGTAATTAACTTCAATAAGAATGAGTTCATTTAAAACAAGTAGTGAACCTCACATTTGAAAATGGGAGCTAAATAGCTAAAAAAAAAAAGGAAGAAATAAGAAAAAAGAATGAAATTTACGGCTCGTGGTTAAGGCTAAGGTAGTGTAATAAGTGGCATGTAATTTAATTTTCTTCAGCAAATTTGCGTTAGCAATCCTTAGATGTCAAACAAACAATGGAATTTTACCTTAGTGTGTCAAAAATAGCAAAGGTAAACATACAAAAGAATTTTCCCCTGGAGCAGAGATTCATCAGAAAATCATAAATAGAACCTATGCACCCTTTAGGTGTGATTGGCTGAGCTAGTAGTTATATCCTTAATGCATTTGTATGGGTTGTTCTGCAGTCCCAAATTCTCCGAAACCTATCAATCAATTTTAATCATCAGCTGCAGATGTAGTTAGCTAAATAAAATTATTTGTATGAGTGGTTCCTGTAGTCCAAACTTATTCTAAACCTATCTATGAATTTTAATCATCAGCAGCACATGTAGTTAGCTAAAGAAAATCATTTGTATGGGTGGTTCCTGCAGTC